>BMAT01006176.1:108483-121097 GCA_019649035.1 Elysia marginata
AGAGGGGGGGCGCACATTAAAAATATGGAAAGAAAGAGCGGGTCAGATACACAGAGTCAAGAATCGAAGGAGAGAAATTTCGAACATGATGAGATTATTAGCATCAATTACAGTCGTGGTTTTTGTAAAACTAGAAGTAGTGGATAGCATTTGTAGGCCCCTATTAAAACATTAGTAGCAATAATTTTAAGTAATAGTAGGAATGTAGTTGTATCAGCAGCATCAGTAGATTTAGCAGTAATAATATTAATAGCAACAGCAAAAGAAGTAGCATTGTTAGCTCTACTACTACTATTACTACTACTACTACTACTACTACTACTACTACTACTACTACTACTACTAATACTACTACTTCTACTACTACAAATTGAGATGGGTGGTCCAGATATGTTAGATGGACCTAAACAATTATGTCGACATCGGTCATCATTTCAAAATATTTAGCCATAAAACTTGACATAATTATTTAAGAGTATCCCCACCAAGCTAAGTCCTAATATTTTCAACCTTGCAAAAAAGTGAGAGGTACTTTTGAAATTTTGCAAGTGAATAGTTAAAAGGTTCTTTATGAATGATAATCTAGTTTGGTCCTATTAAATTTCTGCCTTTCACTTTCTTGTCTGCATGTCTTTTCATCTTTGGTTCAAAACAATTAGCGAATACTATTTCTAGTTCATAAGCATGATTTCTAATGTATTCAATTTTTTTTTTACAATACGAAAAGTACTACTTCAAAACATATTGCTTCCAAATAATTATAATCCACAATGAAGACTGGTTAAGACGCTGACAAACTGCTTCGCAACTAATCTCTCTTTTGTAGAGTATTTCTGCTCACCTTGTCGAGAGTTTCCTTTCTGTATTACCTTACTCCCACCTAAACACCCAACCAGTTTACAGAGCCACTAGGCAGGGTTAGAGCATCCTGGCCTCACATTCCCTGTGGCCCCCGGGGGTAATGAATTCTCCACTAGCCTGGACAGACCTCGTGATCTCAGCTCGGATTGCCACCAGTCTGCTGATTGGCTTCGAAGGTTGCTTCCCCTGAACTGCAACCGCAAGGACCCTGCCACTAGCGGTGGTGAGAAATTAGCCACGGATTCCAGTGGGCCAGTATATTGTTATCTACAAAGCACTGAGCTGAGGTGAGAGCAAAAGAATGAGAAAACAACTAGCAATGACGATGATGAAAAAAGTAAACACAATTATAGAGCTACCGGTACTTCGTTTGTACAAAGGTATAAAGGCCTCTCGATTCCGTGTCCATTACGCCCAGCCATCAATACAATTGCCCACACTGATTTGACTTGAAAGAGGTCATGAACAATGAGCTAAAAGGACCTTTTAATTTTAAGCCTGGGATATCAATACAATCGAGAGATATAAAGTTAACATTATAGACAGAATACAAATAATATCTAGTGAACAAAAACAGTCGATTATTTTTTTTGTATAAGGCTTTACAAGATAGTAAAGTAAGATCGAGATATGACGTTTTCCCTGAATTGCGTTGCGCCGATTAACTTTTTCAATACAAAGACACCAACATATAGGCCTACTATTTTACTAAACATTGCCCTTTTCTCAAACTGAAAAGAATAAGTGTCAAACGGAAGATGTATATATGTGGTTTGCGTTTCAGTGTATCAAAGTTGCAAAAATTGCAACACAAACAAACTAAAATATACCAAAAGAACTACCAGGGTACCATCAGCTTCTTGCGACATCAAATACAAGTTTTTCAATACGAGCAAGTATCTATCGATTTTACGTCTTGTTATAAAGACGACCTTTAAATACGGGATGTACACGTGGATTCTAATTTATACCAGTAAGAATTTGATCAAACACATAAATTAGGTTTTAGGAAAATATTTTAAAATCGGTAATACCTATACGATCGAAAGAAAGAAAAAAAACTCTCAATCGAACCACAATAGTTTGTAGCTTCTCTGGTAAGTGAAACTTCCTTCAATATCCCTTCCTCTTTACTCTTTCTTGTTTACTCACACTTGATAGACCTAGATTCTAAACTAAAGATTGAGAAAATGTTTATTTCACTGTTATCCTTAATTTTAAAAGACCTGATGTCAATTGAAGAGCCTAACACGTCAGATCGTAGCTTGGTGTGATTTTCTTTCGGAACACGCTGTGCCTAAACTGTAACTTCCATGTGTTCATGAATTAGATACATTCTTTTTCACGCCATTGCTCCAAGACGCTTACACCAAGACCGATCTATCACTTTGATGAAAGCTCAAATGCTAGCACTTTATTGAGCCAGTGATATTTAGCTAAATGACGGATCATTTTGACATCGCCAAATTTCCAAGCATCAGTTAAAAAAAAGACAAGATATTCTGATCTACCTGGTCAAGGTTTTTTTCTTAGCGACCTTTTTCTATAAAGTATCTCTTTCTGGAGAAGTAATAGTGCTAAGGAAGGTCACAACGGAAAGAATGTCAAGTGCTACTCGAATAGATTTATAAGCCGACAAAAAAACTTTGCTATCGCCATTCTCGAAAAAGAAAGAAGCAATATTCTGATTGATGATTGTGTTCTCGGAAAAAACTCAATTAAAAAATATGGGGATAGATAATTGCCCTTGTCAAATATCTTGATAATAAAAAAAACACTACGAAAACGACAAAAGCCTACTAAAATTTTATATACCTGAGATTTATCTTGCCTTGAATTGTTTCAAATTATTCTCTATGGTTTGGACTTAAGGAGCAAAACAGCACTGAAATGACAATTATTTCTTATTTTGATAACATCCGCTGTTTACAGGAACTATACTAGTAAATATAGAAATTTCTCCACGACACACAGATAAAAGTCAACGCAAACCCATCCTTATGATTAAATCCGATACGAAAATTTTTTGACATACCTGGCATGTCAAATTGAGTTCAGGTCTAATATTTTTCGTTGATTTTTATCTTAGTGACTTTGTAGGACTGATATTTAGACAAAATGCAATATTGTAAACCAAGCCTGAACAAATTAATATCAAAAGGATTCTTTGTTATTCTAATCGTCTATGAGGTTTGTGGCGAAAGGTTCAGTATCGTTATAGCCTGAAACTTTCATGCTCAACAATTTAACAACGCCCTCAGAAAAGCTCGTTTTCGACATTTAAAATGTGAATCAACACCAAGCTCTAAATTTGATTCGCAGCTTAGCCATGGCAAAAGATTGCCGTGCATTCAACAAAAAAAGTTTCTTTTTCGAGACGCGCTTGTCACGACAAATAAGAGCGCTGTTGGTTCACTTTTCTTGGAAATTCTCGCCAGGGAGAAAAAGTAAACGTGCGTTTGTTTTCGTTTTTATGTTTAAAAATTGACACAATGTGATGTAGACATTTACTCTGAATGATGCAGAATTCTGCAACATAAAAATAACATAAGAAAAGGAAACATTTAATTTACAAATACACACCACAAAACGATAAACCAGCGGAAGAGCACACACAGCTGTATTAAAGTTTTGCCCGCTTCCTCAATTCGTCATAGAATCTAGATTACATCTAGAATCTAAACTAAGTGTCTAAAAGAGGACTTTGGTTTAGAAATCAATCTAGGTACTCTAGATTGAAATGAATCTTTAAAATGAACGTTCAGGCTGAGATTTTGCTTAATGAGGGAAAAAGAGCTAAAATAGAGAACAATCTATTACTGATGTCCTTCACTCGTAAACATTGCACCTTTGGCTTTAAGAATTCAGTGTCAACCCATCATAAGACAATAACTGGCTTAAGATTGCTCGAAAAACAGTTAGAAATTATAATAAAAGAATTATTATAACAAAAACTAGATGGCTATAATGATTAACCGACAAACCAACCGTGATCAAGAAGTCCTATTAAAATAAACTTCATGGATGCCTTATGTTTGCAACTCTGGTTGTATAACTTTGAACTCAACTTATCGTTTCCCTTTTTTATTGAGAAGACGCCCTTTTTCAGGTTAAGATTATTGCTCTTCATGTTATCAAGCTCAATTTGACTAAAAATCATACCAACCAAAACGTGAAAAAAGAGGAAAATTCTACAATGGTTTTCGAAACTAAAAGCATTTATAATGTGGTAGAGTTATATCCTTTTCCTCCAACACGTTTTTAATATCCACACATAAGGGAACAATCTTAGAGTTCAAGTTTTGTTAAAAATACAATTTGTTATACTACAAAACAGTTCTAAAAGAAAGAGCTGGAATGAATTATTTTCCTACTTTTTACAAAACCAAACTTTGGCTTGTTTTTTTTTATAACTTGATTGTCTTCGTGCTTGCCTGAAAAAAAATGTTATACAAGTTGAACTGCATCAAAGTTTTTCAATGGCTACGCTATTAGTAAAGATACGATTTAATTTACAATTTTGAAATATTTGTTTCAAACCAAATATTTTTTCTTTCAATACAGTCGAAATTGAATTTCACTACACCTAGTAGCCATTCTTCAACGGCTTTAACCGATAATTCTGTATCATACCAGAAAAAGATGAAAAGAAACAGGGAGCAATGTTATCCCTTCTTAAATAAAAGGATTTCCCTTGGCTCTCCCTATTTCGACCAGTTCATTACCCCAAATCCAGTTCAGCCTGCTCGTTATCGGCCAAGATAATAAGCAAACAATACCATACTATTGCTGTTCTCAATCAACCAAGTTGGCAGGTATTTTGTTATGTTTTCAGTAAGCCTTCAAGTAATTTATAACACAAAAACAAGACTTGGAACCCTGATATGATCGATGAGAAGCCGAGAGTTCGTGACCTGTTACTGACTGTTGGACAAAGGAATATACCATCATTCTCATGTACACAATCCAGGACTTAACTAAACAGTCTCGTACTTGCAATGGAGTTCATAATGATACAAACGTTTTGCCATTGACTCACGTCCTATTGTTGCACACGGCTAACGATGCACTATCTTTCTATACTGAAATACTTTGACATAAAATACGCTTGTAATAAGTATGAACTCGCAAGTCTTTTTTTTTTCTAAGATTAAAGGCTTTAGCTGTTTTATGACTTGAGTTTAAATTTAAAATCTGAGAAAAACTTAGCGTGCATGGGCAACATTAATACGAAAGATTGAATTGATCTGCAGTCTACAAAGATAAAGATACAAATAAAAATCCTGAAACACTGGAGGGCCTATTCACCTGATTGCTATACAACAGATTTTGCCGAAAAATGTTAATTTACTCTCTCCCTTCCATTACTTTTGTCTGTGCTCCTACATTGACTTTCCTTGAAGCGACAGTTTTTTTTTACATAAACGTATTCATGTGAAACTATTTAAAACTACATCTTTTGCTCTTCTTAGACTGTGATTGCAACATTTTTGGATGTTTTATAAAGCCAGTGAGAACCAGCCTCTAAAACTAACAGTCTGAAGTCAAAATCAAACATTTTCGATATAAAAAACTAAAGAGTAGCGTATCAGTGAGCTATGTGAGGATAAGAGCTCTCGCCTGATGCAAAACATGGCCAGTAACCTATCAGGCAAACACGAGACTACAAACACACACACACAGACAATATGCAAGTAGATAATATATAGTTCATTCCGATCAGAACCCGTTTTTTATGAGCATAATTTGAAAGTTAAGAATTAACAGCTCGGAGTAAACACACACACAAATACAAATTGAAAGCCACCAAGATGAGTTTAACTTTTCCCAGACCACTATAAAATGAAAATAGAAATAATATCCGCGTGGAATAAGAGCAGGTAGAACTAAATATTATAGAAAGTAGTCTTTTGAAGCTTACTGCCATTTTCCCCTTCTGCCTGTAGGAATCTAAACCTATTCTACAAATTTTCACAGACTAACAATATAGCTGTATACTTGACGTAGATAATCAAATTACCAGAATTTTGAGAAACAGTCTGTAACTGCGTACCCATTTTACAATTTTTTGACTGAGAAAAAGATTAACACGCTTTCTTAGGGTGATTGAAACAGTCATAACCCATGACTAAAGTCGAACCTGTTGGCCCCAAAACACGGAAATAAAGTGCCTCACTTTACCATGAATAGTCGAAATGAAAGTATCAGCATTAGTCGCAGTATTTAAAGTAGAAGTAAAATTTAAATAGTAGTACTGTGGTGGTAGAAGCTGTGGCCGTAGTGGAGTAGTAGCAGTAGTAGTAGCAGCAGCAGTAGTAGTAGTAGTAGAGTAGTAGCAGAAGTGGTAGTAGTAGTAGTAGTAGTAGTAGTAGTAGTAGTAGTAGTAGTAGTAGTAGTAGTAGTAGTAAAAGCTGCGGTCGTTGGAGTAGTAGTTGGAGTAGTCGTAGTAGTAGTAGTAGTAGTAGTAGTAGTAGTAGTAGTAGTAGTAGTAGTAGTAGTAGTAGTAGTAGTAGTAGTAGTAGCAGCAACAGCAGCATGAAAAGCTGATTAAAGCAGTTTTCAATAGGTTTTAGAAACAAATATAATTGGTTCCGGTACGCAAAGTTTAATTGAAAACTGAACCGGAAAAAGAAATCAGGAGCAGCGCTAAACTTAGTTTGAACATATGGTTAACTATATAAGCGCCGAAGAACTAATATTATTGTATCCCGTTAAATTTTCTTTTGCTTCTGTTATGCTTTTGAAAACGAAATCCATAGATAGCAAAGTAACACAAGCGCTACCAGCCTTGCGGCGTTTGAAATGCGGTTACACCATGTCCGGCTTGTCTTCATTCCCCGACGTAAATCTTATTAGAATAGGTAATGACTCTTTTTTTCTCCTCGAGGGCCTCGACATTTTAGCGACACCACTGATGGCCGCAAAAAGGCTGGCAGTGAAGCCAAGAGGGCTTAGCCGACAAAACCTTTCGTGGAAGAATCACACTGGCAAAAAGTCGCCGGCCAAAGACAAGGACAGATTACTTTTACACTGGCGCCTTTTCTAGTGGGAACTCTCAAAGGACTCCACACATTTAAATAAATCAAGTCCGGCTCTAGAAGGCATCCGTTCGTGGGTCAAGGAAATGCCTACGATAAAGTTCTTCAATGAGTAAAGGAAGGATTTTTTCCTAACATCTTTACCTTTACTTTAAGATTCAGATACTATCTACAAGACAAAGAACAGCTGACAGTTTCCATCTATCACGATTCAAGACGAACCTTGATTTGTATTGTGCCGCAGCCCGAATCCTCCTTGCATTGATTAATTGAAAATGATAAGGAGTACTTTTTGAGGTGTATTTGTATTGTAAAGGTTGAAGACTCACATTCGAAAAAAAAAACCAACGTTCCCCCTTTTCTGTCTCTTTCTTTACAAAATGCAATCAAGCAACAACAGAGTCTAAGCCTGGGGAAAAATAAAACGTTATAGAATAGAGTGACTTAAATCCTAGATGTATTAATCGAAAGAAATGCTTACAAGTAATCAGGAAAATCGAAGAATTGACCGAATTTTAAATATGAACCTTTTTAAAAGGATTTTGCAAAAAAAAAAAAACAAAAAACAAAAAAACAAAACAAAAACAAAACAACAACAACTAATGCTTGATCTTTGCCATGCAGTAGACCTACCCACATTTTTTAAAAGGTATCAATATTTAGGCAAACTCTTAGCTGCTAAACAAAAATAATACACTGGGATTGTTAGATGAAAATATGAGTATACATATAGATAGAGAAAAGATCAAAACAAAGCTAAAGTATTCAGAAAGAACCAAAGTAGAAAAAATTTCTTCTCTCATAAAGACCATAGTTTATAAGGATTCTTTAGTCTGAATACTGGCCATCTGCAGATGTTCCAAAAAAAAAAAATCGAATAATGAGCTCAAGGGCTTGGTAAAAATATGTAGTTTAATATCTTTATGAAAGTATAACCGAAGCCATTTCCACAGAGAAACACGATACACAGCCTTTCCTTTTTACGATCAAAAGAAACCATAAAGACATGAAAAAAAACAGCGCTTATCCAAATCATATCAGAATATCTGCTTTTAATGAATATTGCTGGCAGGCTTTCATGTACTTTCTATGATTTGAGTTTGGTACTAGGCGACCATCGTGGGTACAAACATAAAAGATACCTCTAAAACATGAGTTTTTCAAATCTTCCCAGGCAACATGATTACTTTTACAGTCTTGTATTGGAAGTTTCACAATCGCCATTTAAACTGAGATCTAGAGGCTAGGGTGTTTTTGAAACTGCTTGTATTTTTATGTTTCATCCTCGTGGCCATCCAGTTTTATGATGAATAGAAGCACGTATTCATGGACTCACGTCGGCCGCCACCTACAGTGTACTGTGTAGTCTTGTGTACTACTGAGTTTTATCTTCTTGGTTTAATTCAAAACAGCAAATACACAAAAACCTATGTAAAGTGATTTCTCAATTTCCCACTCAGACAGAGCCACCAGCACTCTGACATACGAAGAACCACTAACATTAAAAGGGAATACTTTGTTTATCTTTTTGCTTTATTGGTTCACCACCACATTGTGTTTTCAAGATATTAACATGGATTTCTTTATTATTGCAAAGAGGAAATCAAATCATACAAAACTATGAGGTAAAAAACATTCGAGTCTGCTGTTAGCAGTGCAGACCATACTTGACTTTATTTGAGTTTGTGTGCAAGGTGTCTTGTCCTATTGGAAAAAATATACTAGAATAAGCACAAGAAATATCCGCTAAAATACACCTTTCCTAAAATTGGAGCATACGACTTCACCAATGATCATAGTCTAAATGTGAAAGTCAGTCTAACATTCTAAAGCATAAAAAGATGCATACATGAGGCGTCTAATTGAGTATTCACAACTTCTAAATCGAATCCGCTATTCATACCCCACTCCCTCACATCGCTCGTTCCAGTCAACAAATATTGTTACAAATATGTACATGATACGGTCAACAACACAACCTAGAGGTCATTGTTCGATACATAGACTGGGTTTTTGAGACATAGTGTACGCCGACGCCGCAAAACGAGATAGTTCCACACGGAATAGAGAATGTTCTATAGATGGATCACTCTTGATCTTTTGTGCTTGTAAAATTCCCTTTAGAAAGTTTGGATGCCCTCATAAACAAGCCAACCATCATGTTTAATTTTACGCTTCGTCTTTATGAAGCAAAAGAATCAATCTGGGCCCTTTTCATTAAAGTACGAAAGTTTAAGGTGATATTGCCGAACAACTTTGTTCTCTTAAAATACCCCTTGAAAATTGTTATTACCAAAACTCACTTAATATGATACAAGCTTTAAAATAGTATTTTTTTTCACTATAGACTGGGGGCAAGGAAATCTCGTGACAAGGTAGAAACTAAACAAAAAACTTCCACATCAGTTGACTTCCTGCAACAGGGTTCTGGAACATCATCTCGGAACCTTCTTAGGGAATAGCATGGGTTAGCGGAGCCAGGAAAAAACCCAGTTTCTTTGATGTTCGTAACATATTACTTTGCTAACCCGCCCATTCTAATGCAGGAAGCCATGAATAATCTTGTATGAGAATAGTCGGGGAGAGAGAGGAGAGAGAGAGGAGAGAGAGCGAGAGCGAGGGGAGAGAGAGCGAGAGAGAGGACAAAGAGAAAGAGAGAGAGAAAGAGAGAGAGAAAGAGAGAGAGAGAGAGAGAGAGGACAAAGAGAAATAGAGAGAGAGAGAGAGAGAGAGAGAGAGAGAGATAACGTTTTCGGTAGAACGTGAGGGGGGGGGGGGAATTTAATAATGTAGTTTGAGTAAACAAAAACTTCAACAAACACAATGCGTTAAAGTTGCGTGAAAATACAACACAAAATGAGGCGTCAAGTCATCAACTCATACAAATCATTTACGGCTATCCTGTTTCAGAATTACATGGTGGTCAAAAGTCATTACATTGTAAAGTGTCTAAGAAAACAAAATATTCAATACTGGTCACAACTGGTCTGGCCTGTGTAAAATAAAGCCATTTTTACGATTTCAGTTATCCTCTTAAAGCTATTGGTTTACATCACAGCGCTATTGCGGATGTGAGAAAGCTCCCTGAGAAAAGTTCATTGACGCTGTTATAAACTCCAAAACTGCTTATTAATGAATTAAAGTCAGAAATATTCACTGCAGGTAAAATGTAATCGTAATTTATAAACATACATCTTTTAAAACAAGAAACTACTCTCGAATGTGAAATGGTGCAAAAGACTGTGCGATGCGTTCAGCTCATGCCAACGAAAAAAATCAATCCAAAAAAGAAACACCAATAAACACACACACAAAAAAAAAAACTGAGAAAAAAAGTCCTGTAACATAATTTCCGTTTTACTTATAATAATAACATCTTCATAGAAATTCTGACCGTCTTTAAACGAACTACGGTACATAATTCTTCTCTTCTGCGATAACGATAACGAGACAAAAAAAACAACCCCAACGACAAAGACACACAAACAAAACAACGAAGAACAAAAGCGCGCAAACATACAAACATGAACGTAGATAGTTTGTTGCACACCTGTAAGATGATTTTTTTACAAAGGACAAAAACCACATACCGTAAGTTAAATAGTTTTTTTTTATCTCTGACTAAATACTTTCGCTTATGGGCCAAAGTAAAATTAATTTTCTTTCGTATCGGAGAGATAAGAGGGTTAAACATCGAATTTGTTTGTAATAACAGTCTGGTCTGTCGAGCATAGGTTCCAGGTTGGAAACTTGGAATGAAAATTTCAATGAGAAATTTTTCACGTACCACCAACGATGTAATATTTTAACACTGAGGGGTGACATTTTATGGAACCCATATAAATTCAAATTAGTTTTGGTCAATTGACCTTACATTGTCTTATCTTAAGAATATTGTTCTATCAGGCAACCTTGAGAACTACATTTTAAAATGTTGTATTTTCAATATCACATGAATCATAGTTAAAAAGAGAAACTTACCCTCCTGCTACTGCCGACCCTGAATTCCTTATTTATATAACATTGAGGTTTCTATTTCTATTTTTCCTTTCCATATTTGAATACTGAGAAAAGAATCACGTCACCGCGAAGAAAAACTCCTAAAAAATCTTACAAAACGCAAAGACCTTTTAGCGGCTGGCAGAAGCTTGGTAGCCCTATGATGAACGCCACCCATTGATGGTGCTAGCCAAATGATGAGCAAATAAAGAGCTAGTTAAGATGGCGGCCTGGATTTATAGCCCACCACCTCTAATGTCAAGATTCCTTCGATAATCTTCTTTTCACAGAAGAAAATAAAAACAGAACACTATTTTCCCGTCCATAGAGTTACCCCTTCTATTTTTTTTCTGCCCGGAGGAACTTCCCGGGTTTAAAGGGACTGGAGTCGGGCTCTTTAAAAGCTATGCCCAGTTTTAGCAACAAGAAAATCGTCCGTAATGCAAATGTTCAGGTGACTTGACAGATCAATAATTGTCTTGTCTTATAGAAACACAGCCCGTGGGAAACACGTTAAAATGAATGCCAAAGACCAGAATGCTCACGTACTTCTCCTTGCTCTAATTTTCATAGGACAGGCATACTTCACAAAACTTGTATTGTATTTACAAAAAAATCTATACATTTCAATATGTCTCTGACATACTAAGTGAGGTCTTTTTGCGCTTTTCACATCTCTTAAGCTGCATAAAGACAAAGTTTTTTTTAAGATGGAGGTAATTTCAATCGACTAGGCCGCCCTAGTGGCCTTATCCTCATGTGCTTTATACTGTGGAACTAGAAACAAAAAAACCTAAATTACGCGTTCGAACCTACGTTTATCTTTTTTTTATTCTTTTCCCTCTCGGTCAGAGTCTTAAACGGTTCTGGTAGTTGTAGTTAGCTAGATCCGCCTTGATTGAGAACGTGACTATATACAGAAGACCTAGAAACAAAAACATAAACTACAATTGTTTCTTCTATCCAACGTTTACTCAATGGCTTACTATTCACTGTCTACACCATTTTTTAAATCTGGTAAACAGGATGTTGTGTTTCCAGACCAAGAGTACGCAATAAATGAATTATTAAGTTATTTTCATTACCAGTGAACGAAACTTCCCACACGTGTAGAGGAATACCCGCTTCTTTATACCTACGTTGTTTTCTCGAATTACCAAAAAGCGACGAATTATTGTCTAGAATTCAAATATCTCTTAGCACGAACAACAATATAACATTATTTTAAATTGGACCTTAAATCAATAACACCAGCTTTCTTTAATATAAAACAAAGCTAGGAGGGAAAAAAAACCTTGCCTATTTAGAACAGCATTATGTAAAAGATCGCCAAACTTTGCCAACAATGCTCTATAAGTGCACCTCATCATCGCTTAGAAAGCCACGCAACTGCTAGTTCAAGTTCACTAGAGGTGGTAGGTTTGTCCGTAGGCTGTCGCAATGTAGGCCCGACACTCCATCGTGAGTAAATGTCATGAATCTCTGTATCTTTCAATGAAATTTGAGAGGGCCGGCCCACTCAAGTTAAGATGAGATCCACTTTGCTCTAAATTTATGAAGAGCTCAAATAAAATAAATCAGTAGCACATTTGTGCTAAAATATGTTTCCTCTCCGTTGCTGGGCTCGTTCACTACGAAGGCTTCGGTTTGTCCTAAAAAATTTCTTTCAATCTCTGAAAAAATTACGTGTGTAGTGGTAGATGCATCAAATTCCTT
>BMAT01006176.1:121199-133761 GCA_019649035.1 Elysia marginata
GACGTCTTTTCGCAATTTATAAAATAACTTTTATCTACCTATTATATTGAGGTTGTGCACATTACAAAAACATTGTGTTTGGCTATCAAAACGGCGGGCGGTCCCGGAAGTCGAAGTTGGCGCAATGGGTCCGTCATTTTGATAGCCAAACGCAATAATTATTTTCGTAATATGCACAGCCTCAATATATAAAATTATTCCTGCATGTGTTGCTACCTGTCTTAAAGCCTGTGCTCTGGGCGTAACCGCCTGTTTCTGTGGCGGACTTTGACAGAAGTCTCATGTACTGAAAAGCATCACCGATAAATGGATTTCCGACGTTCAAGAATTACTCGCTTAGACAAGAAACGACAAAAACTTTAAAGACCCAAAGGCTTTTAGGCCGCAACAAAATAAAGCAGACAATGAGTGTTAGATTATTGCGTCAACAGAACATATATCAGCGGTATTTATTGTATAATCTTCATAGGGGTCTTTGCGATTTTGCTAACAGCGCCAATTAGAGGAAATCTTCCAATTAAATAGCTTACATAATTTGGAGAGCGCTCGCCGTAAACGCAATTTATAGAAGTTTATAGAAAAAAAACTACGGAAGACAATGCAAAATACGATTATTGGGGAAAGACACGTGAAAACTGCCAAAAGCAGATTTCTTAATGAGAAGATAGCTTAAACTTTTTCTTGCTCTCTCTTTATAAATGTCAATTGGAGAAAAGTCTTAGGTTTGTAAGTGAAAATCGTATAAATACTGCTAGCATGAATCCACTCCATAACTTTTTAATAACCCACTTACAAGAAAGTTAAAATAGAAACAAAGATTTATAGAGCACTAAAAAAGATAGTTCGTCCCTGATGCGTATATAACAAGAAGGAACAAGAAAAAAAAATAATTTGGTGCTTTCCATCTAAGAGAAAATTTCGAGAAGAAAATAAGCTATTAGTACAGTACTGTAGGTGGAAAAACATACAAAGATTTGAGACGAAAAATCATTCAAAAAGAAAAAAAAAACAACAGATCGATATGAGGAGTGAAAAAATAAAATTGCTGGCCACACTCAAAACTAGCAAGACTGATACAAAAACAGATAATTCTACCGAAAAGCTCAAAGAAAAAAAATAATTCGCAAAAATACACATAAGTAGCTACCTAGGGAAATATGTCTATAAACGGGCAGGCAGAAAAGAACAACAACTATTCACTATGTGTCGATATCAATACAGAAAGTTTCTATCAATAGATACATAGACATCGTGGAGTCAAATAGGAACAAACATTTACACCCTCATATCAAGGACCGTCTAGTCACAGAGAAGACAGGTATAATAGGAGATAAATAGAAACAAGGATTGATGGAGAAAAGGGTCCTAAATGACTAGAGGACAGAAAAATATAAAAGAAACATCGGGAGAGAGAGAGAGAGAGAGAGAGAGAGAGAGAGAGAGAGAGAGTGGGGAAAGGGGGGGGGAGGTCGTCAACATTCAGAATTGATCAGGTTGCCTTCGAAATTGGAATAAGATATCTGTTCTTGAAGTGTTTTTCTAAGGAATCCGTTTCCTGTCCATTTGCTGTTCTAGCGTCGCGAGATGGAAAACATTGCTTGTGATAGCTTCTATGTCTCGTGAATGCAGTAGAGATTGAACGTTGAAACAGCTCTTAAAAAATTACATGCCCAAGTTTCTTTCTATCTTTTGAACCATTTCAAAACCAATTCTAACAGCATTATTAAAAAAATAATAAGCTTTTCAGCAGTTTAGCTATTTTTTAACCAGTTTATGCAAGTAAATAAAAAAAGAGTGCTGACATACAAACTACAGTTTATTAAAAATTACTTCCAACGTGTAGGAACGAAGACACATTTAACTACACCGTTAGCATTTCAGAAAAACCAATGATCCGTCCATGGTATTGCTTGTAAGATTCTAATAAAAAAAACTTTTAAACATTCAGATAAATGGCAGTGAAACCATTTTGGATCGGAAACCCTACTAAAAATAAAGCTTCCATTAAAAGGCTCTATCACGTTTGTCCTTTCATCTTCAGCTCTTATCCTTTTATTCATAAATCTATTCGAGAAAAGCCCCTCGGGTTTCTCCGTGTGAGATACCAAAGATAGTGGTGAGATTTTTGCGACTAAGGATATTCTCATTTTACGTGTCTGCGTGGCTTATATTTGAATTAAGGTTGTCGACGTCATGAATTAATACACACAAAAGCTGGTTGTTGGTGATCCTATTCGAACCAGAATATGATTCATATATTATGTAATTAAAAAAAATACAGATATCACATTATTGTATAAAACAATGATGGAATTAAAATACTCGTACCAATTTTCATCTTTGGAAAAAGATGAAATCAATGTGGTAGGTTACTAACGTGACAATGAGAAAAAATAATATTATGACAACAATACCTTACAAACGAGGCACCGGTAAATAATTTAACCCGAACTTCCGACAAAATCTGTGAAAATTGAAGAAGAAGGTTTATCGAAAACCCAGAACTAGAAGAAACGACCGACACCGCCGAGTCACCGGAAGAAAACCCATTTTTAGTCGTATTTCAAGGCGCATTTCATGCAGCGGCCACGCTATTTGAGTGCTCTCAGCGCTACGCAGATTCCGCGACAGGTCTTTACGCACCAACATACCTTGTAAACTCACAGAGGAAACAGGGTGTCACTCCAACATCTTGACCGCATATTGCCGGGTAATCATCTGCGTCGGAAGAGGGCGATGAGGCAAGCCAGGATTCTAATACCGAATTTCTTGGTTAAAAAATCACAAGTCACCTCAATGAGCATCTTCTCCAGTAATTAGCAAGGTGAGAGGCCATAGACGACCTACAGCACTTATATGCTCTTTTAGCGAATTGATGGCAGTTTACGATGTCTTGACAATGTTGTAAGATAATATGAAGCTCAAACTTTAAACCACAAAGAAAAACGTTGAAACGAGATGGTCCTTTATTGGTCTAATGAGCATAAGAAAGCGTAGCAAAGTCAGCGCATAATCCTCTCAGTTATGCCTAGACCAAAGAATAACGGACCGGGCCCATGAATGATTAGATCTATAGAGCATGTACAGGAAACGCAGTGTCACTCAAGATCCGACATCCTTCATTATAGCAGGATCTCATATTACTCTCTTTCTACCATCCGTACAGAGCGAGCGCCACAGAGACTTAAAAGTAATAGCGAAAAACGTAGCCTGTCAGTAGAATCCCGAGGTTGAAGGCGGACGGGATAGTATAAGGCGGAAACTAGACAGACGAAACGTTATTAGGTATTGATTACAGTCAGTCTCGTGAGTCGGAATTTGACGGCTGTCCGCTTCTCTAGCTGTTTAAGCATTTAATAGTACAGCAATGAGAAATTACCACGCTTGTCCAACCGCTGCCAGAAACAAATTTCTTTTTTTAACAGCACATAAGCGACACCTCTAAGAGTTGACAAAAGGCTTAACATTTACTCCTGGTCTAAAGAATACACATACCCGTTGCAGTTTAAAGGGTTCTTAAACTATGAAGATCGAGCAAGAAAATTTTGTTTGATGCAAAGTAAATAGTAGATTACATTAAAGCTTTCACTCATGAACGTAAGCCAACATAGTGGAAAACGCTACATCTATTGCTTCAAAACTCAAAGCTTAAAAAATATTCATGGAGGATCGCAATCAAAACAAGACATGACTTATTAAAAAGTTTATTGATCTGTAGGAAAATCTCGAGAGAATTTTTTACAACTAATTTTTGTAACCCTCCCCCCCCTCCTCTCCATAAAGTCTATGTACTTATTCAACTTCCAAAACGAGCAAATTTACTTACATTTCAAATCTCCCCAGTGAGGCGAATTTTATCAGCCTGAAAGATAAAAACGATTGTATAAGTCATAATACAAAAACTTTTCAAGACTATTTATTAATTACAAAGTTTACAATAGTTGGCAATGTCTCAGGCCTCTACAACAACTTGGATATCCTAACGCTTTTTTAATGAGGAAAAAATAGTGTTACATTTACAAAGAGAGAAAACAAAAATAGAACCAAAAGAGGATAGACACTTTATTCGATTTTCACATACTGGATATTTCAATGTCGAGTTTACAGATAATGAGAATATAATTTTTTTTCTTGATCCCACACTAAGTTTTTGACAATAAATGGATCAAATTGGATAATTATCGCCTTCGATTAAAATTAGTAGCAGACAAGCCTTTATTACTTATGAAATTCAGTTATAGTGTGTCATAAGACGTCTCTGAATTCCCGTTCCGAGGTAATTTTTTTCTAACAAATTTGACCGCGCTCTGACAATCTTTGAAAGTTCATTCATTTATTCAAATCCCCAACTGCCAGCTTTTATTTCAGCAACTTAGATCCATGGTATTTTACCTGCTGCTTCAGAACTAAACTCATGAATGAATTTAAAAGAGAGAGAGAGAGAGAGAGAGAGAGAGAGAGAGAGAGAGAGAGAGAGAGAAAGAGAGAGAGAGGATAGGGGAGTGAAAGAAGAGAGGTAGGCAGATGCACACACAGACAGAAAGAGATTAAAAGAGGACAGATGGAAAACCCAGCCACTACGGCTAAGTCCAAGACCTCATTTTGCATTACATCAATTAGTTCGAAAATTGAAGGAAGTTTATCTTGAAAGCTAATTTGGCTTGTAGCATCTTGCATTATTCACGTTTTCTCTATGCTTGAGAAAACCGGTGTTAAAATATTTGACAAAAGCGTTAAAATGTTAAGCCAGTTTGAGCCCTGGCAGACCCAAGGCAAAATTGTTCTGATCTGCTCGTTCAAACTGCAGCGGGTAATTACGCACCGCTGAAAGCTTTTTTTTATCATAAAAGATTTAGTTTTCTCCTCGAAAGGAGTCATTGTAAGAGCAGAAGTATTTTGAGAGAGAAATGTCCGCTGTAGTTTGTATATTTTAAAAATCTGATGCAAGCTGGGCTAAGCAAAGCTCGCAAACTACCCGCAAAGGCATAAAATGCATGTCTTGCGGCAAATTACATCGGGTGCTGTATATTGTTTCCTGGGCCTCATAAACACACTGAGACCTTTCTATATCTGCCACGGAGGACTCTCGCCTCTCCAAACATTTAATACTAGTACTCTATGGGACTAAAGACCACTAACACAGTGATAAGCTTTTATAACAACCATAAATCCATACCTTATCCTTGCCACATCTCATACGATACACACGCTACTAAAGGTTGACAATGGAGAACTCAACTGACTGCCATGGGGAGTTTGCATGTAGATGAGAACTCTTAAGCAAAGACATACCGGAATCACCCACGTTGTTGTCTGGAATATGTCAGGTCTAAAACTGCAGACACTGAACAGAAGATACCCGAATGTCCTGGAGGGTACACTTTTTAATCTGACATTTCGTTTTCCCTCGCTTTCGTTTCTTTTCTCCCTTACATATAAGCAGATTTCACAAACACATGTATCTTTTACAGCACTACAGTTCATGTTTTCTCTTTAATGTAGCAACCAGCCTCGTGTCATTTAATAGAAAAAAAGCAAGAAGCAATGCATTTTCAAAAGCAGTTTTTCAGCATAGAATTTATCTGATGAAATACGATCTGAATCATGTTTGCGAGTCCCCCATTTTAATATATTGTTAGGATGGACCCAACGTTTGTAATAAATTTCAATAACATTGGTTTGTAAAGTTTGTTCAAGTTGTATTTTGAAATTCTATACATTGGAGTATTGACTGGAGTAACCAATTTAGTCCTACAATTTGGTTGTGTAAGTAGTGGAGACAGCCACTGCGCAATCAAATGATTGAATTATTATAAAGGTATGAAATTAGTAGTGGAGAGAAGTAGGCTTTTTAGTGGAAATGCCCGAAATGTCTGCCTTTAGTATGATTCGAACCTTCGACTTATAGATGCTTCGGCACCCACCGCCTTGTCTATTAGAGAAACATGACTTACACAATGTCGCCACTACGCTCCTTAAAAAAAGGAGTTTCATGGCAAAGGTCCTTGCCTAGCCTCTCCAAGCGACTCGAATATATATGGTTGTGTATAGTGTAAGAATTCGTTTCAAAAGCGCAAACCAAGTTATATCTTTCATGTCTTTAAACTTGGATGCTAAGTGATGGTGTTAGACTCTTATTTCATTTAACATAAGTCTTTTTTGAGCACATGTGAGACTAGTACTAAAAAAAGACCCGAGACAAAAAAAAACAACTCTCGAGAAAGAATATATGCAAATAATACAGCAGTTTATACCTTCTTAGACAAATAATAACCAAGTACAGTACTGGTGAGTATTACTCCCCTCAAAGAACATAAAACTTTGACTAAAAAGTCATGATATACTAACACACGGCGTATAAAAAAATTGATCCAGCGATTGAGAAAAACAACTCTTAAAACGCCACATTTCTTGCAAATCTTGGATTGGCATGGCTTGTAAAAGAACGAAAAAACACAGTATGGTCAGTTTAATGTTTAAGAATTATTATCTACCTTAGAGATAAATTTGGAGAAGGTAGAAGGTAATGAGTCAGAGAGAGTTAGAGAAAGAGAGAAAAAGATAGATAGATTGGTTGGTTGTTTGAATTTTTAACGTCCCAGTCAACTTTGAGGTTATATCAGAGACGGCGCTGGCGATAATTGAAAGTGTGCTGCCACACTGTGATGTGAGGAACGCTTGTGTACACCACACCCAGTCACATAATCCTGACACCAAGCCGACCAGACTTAACACTAAATCCATAATGCAAGACACTGAGCGGATCAGCTGCTAATACCAATTTTTAAGTCCTTGGTTTGACGCACCTCCCGATCACTGAGCGAGTGTCTTACCGCCAGGCCACAGAGCCGGTAGATAGATAGAGAGATAGAGATAGATAGATAGACAGATAGAGAGAGGGAGAGAGAAAGAGGTTGTATTTTTTGGTATAAAGAGCTTAAGTAAGGGTATCAAAATCAGAGTCATTAACCTCTAAGTTACAAGACCAACGAGTAACGGACAGAGAGAGAAAATATTAATTTTTTCCTGGTCTCACTTACAGGTTACTACAAATAATGTGGCCTTCAGATTGAAGAAAGAAATTTGATTGAAACTCTTGGAAAGCGGAAAATCACCGCTAAGCTCAAAAGTCAGTCATGTTGAGGAATTCTTTCAGCGCTAGCCTACCGGTAATCAACAATCCTTTTTCTTTTGTTAAAAATCGTCGAGAAAAAGAGTTAAGAAGAAAAAGGGCAATTTTCTTTATCCTTTTGGAAAAGACCCTCATTTAGCTAAAATATATTTGAAGAGGCCAAAGTATATTTGAGATCTCAGCCAATTTTTACAAATCCTTTGAAGTAGAATGTGGATAATTACAACTCCATTTGAAGACAAAGGTCCAACAATCATTCTTAGAAAAGGGATAGAAAGATAACATGCGGGCCGGGAAAAGGTTAAATTATGTTTTTAAATCATATAAAAAAAATTAAGCTGTCCGAAGAATTCTTTATATTTAAAAGAATTTCAATAAAATGGTGTCAGAGCTAAATCAAAATAAAACAGACATAGAAGGCACGGCGTTTGAAAACATACCAACGCAGTTGCTACGACATACTGTAGCTCAACAGGATCAAACTGCGATAAATACAGAGCAACAATATCTTGGTGACTGCTCTAGGGAAAACACAAACACCTGATGATATGTTTCTAAGATATTTATGCAAAAAAAAAAAAAAAAAGGAAAATGAAGGGAGAGCGGGAGAACGAGAAAGCGAGAGAGACAGAGAGAGATAGATAGAGAGAGAGAAAGTGGAGAAAGAGACAGAGAAAGAGAGAGGGAGAGAGACGGGGACAGAGAGAGAGATAGATAGGAAGAGATATAAAGAAAGAGGTAAAAGAAGTCGCAATAATTATTTAACATAAACTTGCTGATTGTGTCATTCTCTAAATATGCTATCACGACAGGGCACCTTCTAGACCGGGAGATACAGCTTAAATGTATGATGCATCTATTGACATGCTCAAATGTTGTAATACATTATAAATACATGAAACTCAGAAAAAAACCGATTTGCCAATTTATACTAGCTGTGATGGACAAAGTTGTGCACCTGTACACACCCTTACATCCACAAACACGAGAAAACGGTTTACACCATCTTAGACAGCCGAGTGCAAGCTACCGAACATCTTGTAAAGTGTTTTTAAGTAGCAAGGTTAGAATAACAGAAAATACCAAAAAACAACCGCCGCTAACGGAAAGCCTTTTATCCTAATAAAAATTAATAAAATGTATTTAAAAATCAGTGGGTTAAGGACATAAATAATATTTCCTCTGTGATAAACATTAAACACACACACTCAATAAAAATGCCACTTGTGTTAAAAAAACGCAACCTCTTAACAAAATTTTCAAAGAAGTACGGCTGATAATACAGACTTTAAGCAGCAACGCGTGAGTATGACGCGAACGTCTGTGTGTCTATTTTTAGAAACTGGTTTCATTATTTTTATAGTTTCCTCAATCTGCTTTTCCGATTTTCACGTACGCGTAATGAGACACGGTGCGTGTGCTAAAGGTCTCTAATTATACTGAACAGAAGGCATTCTGTTATTGATCAAAAAGAAAAGTTTCAAATATAACATTCTACCGCACATCAACGTTGTAAGAAACTAAGTATTACATCCAACGATTAAAGCGAGAAAAATTAAAGTGCATTTGACTCAGGAAAATGAATTAAAATTGATTAAAAACAGTAGAATTATTAAAATATTTAAACTTGCAATTCCGTTTAGATATAAAACTAACCTTGCCTATATGAAAAAATTAATCGAAACAAAACTAGATAGATCTACATGTAAAAATCTTGAAACGTCGCAGATTGAGATAGTCTGTGAGAAAAAAACTTGTGTTTCAAAGATTTCGACACGGAGAGCAGTGAGAACTTCTTAGTTTGGAAGACTTCAGCGCCAGATCTAGGTGGACAGAATAGCTTATTGATAAGTGATACTAAAGCTAATAGCTACAAATTTAAACTATTTAGTGGTTGAGAACCAGAGCTTGTCTTCCTGCTCAAACATAAAATTATATATGCATTGACAAGCAATGTTTTATGATTTCTTCGATCAATAGCCTTTTATCCTATATTCCATATGAAGCCCAAACCTCCTAAGAGAGAGAGAGAGAGAGAGAGAGAGAGAGAGAGAGAGAGAGAGAGAGAGAGAGAGAAAGAGAGAGAGAGTCGCACTAGAGCTATCTTTTTGCGATTTCAAGAACAAGTTATTTCATTTCGAAAACTGTTATACAAATCAAAGTGCAATGATTTACTACATGCCAGTCGTAAACAACAGGATCATTACTATTTTTTTCCATTTTCTTGTCTCTTAGTGCACTTTTCTACGTTAGTTTCTATTACATTAAAGAGGAAGCAAGGATTTCAATGACCGTCATATTTAATCCAAAGAAATGCAATTCTATGTTCTGTTTCTATGATTATGAAAATGCAAGGATATGTAATATTTTCAGAGTTATGGTCATGAGGATGATATTGATGATTGTTTTGTATTATTTGGAAATGCTGCTGCTGATGTTGATGATGATTATAATATCCGACTTGACTTATTTTATAACTGTTGTTCGCTAAGGTTTCACGCCTTAATCTTTAAGACAGTTAGAAGGCGACAAAGAAAAAAAAATCCCACATTAACTTAAAATCTGTTTCCATGTTTGGTCGGGGCACAATGCCAATGCATACGGAGTCATGCCAACATTTCGCACTGCAATAGGAAAATGCATTGCAACAAAACAAAACAAAACAAACTTATCTTGGAACAGTTGCAGATATGGGCCAGCCTCTATAACATACGGATGAGAAACCTCTACAGTCACGTGCACAAACATTCTACCTAGATGTTAAATTCATTGTAGATTCAGTGCAGTGCCTCTCGGCAACGGATGTGCCATAATGTCAGGTCGTAGAGTGAATACAACCGTCAATATCAGAACGGGCCACGGTCGCAGGTTTTTGAGGCTTTTCCCCAGTTCCCTGACCTCATTGTCTGCCTTCACTCACATTCTACATTTCTCATGTCGGGGGAAGCAATCATTTCAGGCATGAGCACAGCTAAAGGGGATTTCCCTGGGAGGAATGCCCATGGAGCTACACCTTCTGGAGACGATAGGTAAGACAGTGACAGAGAGAAAGAGAGAGAGAGAGGGAGAAAGAGAGAGAGAGAAAGAAAGAGAGAGAGAGAGAGAGAGAGAGAGAAAGAGAGAGAGCAGAGAGATAGTGTTTAATGTATAGAAATTGCAAGCGTGGTATAAAAAAGAAAGGCTCTTGGAGAGATTAAAATTGTTAGAGAGTGAAAAAAGATAAGTGCATTTTTAGGGAAAATACAAATAGCTGGACTAATAGAAGACAATCGCAGAAGCAAACAAACATTTTTTATAAATAGATTCTAGGTTTCTTATGTCTTGAAATACAGTGCTCGACTTGTATAAGGAGCTTTTGTGTACATCATAGCCTTGTCCTACCTTTTTTATATTTTTAAACAGAAATACTGATAGAGACACAAATAGATGGGAACAAAATAGCAAATAATCTTACAAAATACTAATACTATGCAGGCTGTCAAAGTAAGAAGGACTAAAAAAAAAGCCGTTGTCAACAAAAGAAAAAGTCAGAGACAGAGCTGTAAGGAATTAAACAAAAAACGAGAATGACCATAATATATTTTTACGAAAACTTGTGAGAAATCGCTATGGTGCGATCTTATAAAAAAAGAAAAGGTAGCAAAAAGATAAAAAAACCCAAACAGGTCACTAGGTAGAGCGACAACAATAAAAAGCCTAATGGTATAAACAGAGAATTTGGTTACTTTCTAAGGTAAAATATTCTGAGTACAACAAAGCCATCAAGTCATGGAAAATCTGAAATGCCGTATAAATAGGTGTACCCACAATTTAGAGATTTGCAGTAAAAAAGCTTCATACACGAAATTTATTTTGGAATACTTCTACATTAATTTATCAATAGGGAATGAGATTAGCAGTAAAACAAGAGTAGCTTCCCTTCGCGAGAAGTCATCCTCAGCCAAATAATTTAATATTCAACACACTACTATTTGAACTATCTCTGGTATTAGTGGTCTTAAGCACACATTACGTTTAGCTTGATCTAAGCCTCGCTGTACACAGGCTTCAAATTCTAACTTCTCTTGGGCATATTCTTGACTGCTTGCCGTATTTAAAAGAAAAAATTAACCAATAAACAATGCCATCAAGGCAAGAATATTGTATAATTAGTTTACAAAACACATTGCATACAAGAGATAAGACTAATTTGAGAATGGAATCCGATATTTTCATGATACCTAGAATAATGATGGGTAATGATAACACCAAAACCTTCCTAAACATCCGAAACTTCTCTCAAAGCTTCTTTCAAGAAATTCATGATACGACCCTAAAAAACAAGAAAAAAGCCTCGTTTGGGAAAGGGGGGGGGGAGGCATTCAGTTCAGGTAGGTTGAGAGAGAACTTCAGTGTATAGAAAACAGTAGTATAAGTAGTAGTAATAGTAGTAGAAGTAGCAGTAGTAGTAATAGTAATAGTAGTAGAAGTAGTGGTAATAGTGATAGTACTATCAGTAATAGAGGAGTAGTAGTAGTGGCAATAGAAGTAACAATAGTAGTAGTAACAGTATTATTAGTAGCAATAGTACTACTAGTAATAGTAGTAGTAGTAGTAGTAGAAGTAGTAGTATTAGTAGTAGTAGCAGCAGCAACAACAGGGGAAGTATTACTAGTGGTAACAGCAACAACACCTGCAAAGCATACATTTTCAAAGCTGTTTTTAAGGTACTTAAGGTATTTAAGTAATATTTTAAATAATTATAACTATTAATTCCTTTTTCCTCTTGCCAACCCAAAAAGTTAGATTCAGCTTTTTCACATTGTGTTTCAATTATTTTATTTCTACACATTCAATGGTAAAATGTTCATGAAAATATCAAAACGAATATCCATAAAAATTTTAAAGTAAATATAAAAGTTGTCCAATTTCAATTGATGCAAAACTTTAACAAAAGTAGGCGGGAAATTATTTGTGTTGTAGACTTTGTGTTCGAAAACTAGATACCCGCAGTTAAGCACGTCTTAATACACTTCAAAGGGCAATTGTATATCTTTTGACCAGAGATTTTGGGGAACACGATAAGTCAGACTCATTTAAATTATTATATTTTCAAAGTAACGCTTAAGGGGCTGAAATCAGACCCTCAACATACTCAATGTCCTTGTTTTCTTTGACCTTCTCCTCTACTGGTTGGGTCGGTGTCAGTATAATGTGACCGGCTGAGGCTAAGTCATGGTATCCCCGCTAGTCTCTGGGTGGCAGCCCGTAATTTGTCATTGGGACCCAAGCCCTGAGAGCACCTTTGAAGTGGAATTGGGCTTGTAAAAATACCATTCAAATTAAAATGACCTTCTCCTCGGAATTGTTAGAATTCTAGGAACATACTTCTGCTTGGGGGAAATAACTCTAAAATACTTTTTCAAATCTCATTAAAAACATCCATAGCCG
>BMAT01006176.1:152305-165806 GCA_019649035.1 Elysia marginata
CTCGCCACGACCAATGTCAAAATTAAAATGAGACAAAAATAAAATGAATAAAAGTTATAGAATCTAGACCAATATTTATTTATATCAGACTGTATCCTAATAGACAATAATATCTCAAAGCACTTTAGAATGCTCACAGCACTCGCACAACATAAAAGACGAAGCACAGATAAGATAAAACAAAACATAGTTGTTGGTGTATGTATGTCTGGGTCTGTTGGTCTGTTTCTGATGATGGCGTTTGTCCCCAACCCCAAAGCTGGCTTCAGACCTGACAAAACATAGATGTACAACTCTTGCACTCTCATCCACGATTCTGTCTAAGAGTACCATCATATGCCATTCTTCCAAATGACTTAACAAGAAGAGGAGATGGGGAGTGAAGGCGTGGAGGTTAAAAAGCAAAACGGAATAATCTAATAAAACAAAATTAAATCAAATGTATATTTGCTTTCTAAATGAATCAAGAGACGTCACCCCTTTCAAGTAAGAGGGCGAGGAGTTTTAGGGGGAAAAGCCCACGGTTGGGAAGGATCCATCTCTAAGCTTTGCGTAGCAATGTTTGAAGATTTTGATCTGAAAACACTTTATAGATTACAAAATATGTTTTTAAATGCAGGCCATAAGGTCTATGATTCCTACTGTAAAAATATAGAAATAATTTAATATGAACAATGAGTGTAACAAAACTGAGATAAATTGAGCCTTGCTTTGATACTAAATGAACTTTTCCAGAAAAAAGATACTCGGAAGGCCTTTGGTATTTTGACAAGTAAATTATTTGCACAATCCAAAATAAAAATACCCTTACGATTTGCCAAAGCACACAAAGCCTAAACTTAAACAAGTCAGCGATGGCTAGTAGATAGCCTCTCTCGATACTGCCGCCGTAAATTAACAATAAATCAATGAAGAATTTTCACGAGGAAAAAACAAAAAAATCTTCAATGAAGTAGCTTGGCACTTATTAGCTGGTCCGACGGGCAGGGGTGATACATCACAGTAGCATCGATCAGAGGCCCAGTATAATAACCTCAATAGTCACAAGAGGCCAGACAAAACCCAGTACTAATCCATGGCTGCTGCGCAAAGAGCCCAAAAGTAAAAGACACCATAGCGACCCACACACGGCACCTCATGCCTAATACCTTTGGTTCTTTCTGATCTTTTGGATCTTGATTCCGATGATCGCAGTGGCAGTGATTTGTTAAAGATCTTTTGAAATCGAAAAAAGTACAACAACGAAGGCCCACCCTCCACATCCTTGCTGCCCTAGTATAACACACAAAAATCAAACATTAGTAATCTTTATTGTTTACGTTTTCTTAATTGAGTACAAACATTAACTTTACGTAATCCATATTATTAGCCATACTTTCCCCTTACAATGAATTACATTAATTTTTGGCTACTTAAAAGTCAACAAGAACTCTTGGCACGCAGATCGATTCCTAGTCCATACAAGAGTTTGCTAGATTCAAACTTTTATCCTTGGAAATTTATACGATATGAACTTGTAGAGAGAGTACATTGAGAGAGGATATTGCCGAAAGTAGAGACAGAGCAATGGAATCACCAACTTACTACAATTCTACAAACCTTTTAACAATGCGCAACACGAGTTTTGACCCCGGAATGATGTATTTAGTGAACTAAAAGTTGTTTGAAGTAGTACAAAAGGCTGTTTAGCGTACTCGAAGCTGTTTGAAGCGATCATGAATATCAAATGACATATTATGTGGTCCATCACCTCCAGCAGCGTTCACATTTTCCAATCGCATAGAACGCAAGGCTTATCGGTATTCATATTATATTGAGTTATAGGGTAAAGCGCCTTTAGCTGAAGTCCTTTGAGAGATAGGCAGAGAGAGGAATATGCACAGCCGCTTAATGCAAAAAGAGTTTTCACCTTAGCATTCCAACTTTTAAATGTTTTTAGGCCACTTTAGACTTGATTTTGTTGGAACACATGTACTTGAAAAGATGCTGACCGACATCGGATAGACTGTTTCCCATCATTCTAACCGCAAAAGAAGACTAATCTTTCAGTTTGAAACCTTTTGTCTTTCCAATGTTAACTAAATGAATTAACAGGTCGCCTTTGCATGGAATATATTAGCACTAGAAATATCATCAACAAATCAGAGGAACTAAATGGTCACGACCAGAACCAAAACTAGACTTCCAGTGTATTATTATTATTAAAAAAAAACAATAAGAAAAACTTTAAAGTATAAAGCATTTGTCAAACCATAAAACATTATGCGTTCAAATATTTCATTCACCATTCATCAGATCTTCTACAAAAACACTAACATCTGCAAAACAACAATTACAGCTCTATTTGATACAAGCTGGAGATTTAAAATCGTCTCCAAGCTTATTTTTCTTATCATTAGAAGAATGTAGGATATTACTACTCTTTAGCTGCCAATAAATTATTCAAAAGTACCGTCTTTGTTTGGTATTTTACATTTTACGACGAGAATGGCCTGTTTCTCGGGGAAGCTAATGGGCGGTAGAGTGAAGATTTCGAGCCTTTTATTATTATTCATAAAACCCAAGACCAGGGAACCCTTCACAAAATCGAGTTGAGTGCGGGTAGGAAAACTGTTAAGGTAAGTCTGGTGGGCAAACAGCTGAAATGGCTCTGAATATAATATATGCTGAGGGGATGGTGCTCCAGGTTTCTAAAACACAAATAGAAATATAGATAATATACCACTAGCTGTTCTAGACTGAACGTGTGTTGGTATCCTGGACTGCGTAAATGAAAGAAATGAAATAAACTGTATAAATGGTATGCCCTGGGATTCAGTCACTACGCAAGGGGATCTGAAACTCACGTATAGTTTTATAATGTCCAAGGAAAACAGGTTAAGCATTAAAAATTAAGAAAATTACAATTTTAAAATAATGTTGCCAAACTGTTTTGCATTTGCTGCCACACAAAAAAATGGTAAAAATTATCTTAACCACAAACTTGTAATACAGAATATCTTGGCAGCTTCAGTAGCTTTGCTTTGAGTTTATATCTTATCGTAGGAAACAAACTGCGCGTAAATTCCTATTTTATTTGGATGTAGATTTTGCTCGTACCTATACTATCTAATAATTTTATTATTATTTTGTTAGTTTTTCCAGACATTGTTTTCCTGACCCTAACAAACTTTTGTCGTGTGCCGTAGCGTCATTAGCCGTCCAGTGCGCGTTTAGTTCAACCATATAGGCAATAAGGGCAAAGTCTGAACATTATTTTCTTGCTAACGAGCTTGGAAGGGATTGGGAAATTTTTTGCCTTTGGTTCCAAGAAAGTGAAAAAAATTGTGGCCAACAATTTTCGTTTCTCAATGAATTGATTCCATACAGCAACAACAACAACAAAAACAACAACAACAACAAAAACGATATGAATAAGTGGAATAGCTTTCCGTTCACCTCATCCATGTAGTTCTTAACAACAACAACAACTAAAACAACAACAAAAACAACAGCAACAATAATACTAATAACAATAATAATAACAATAATAATAATAATGATAATTATAATAATAATGATAATAATAATAATAATAACAATAATAATAATAATAATGATAATTTGTTAAACGCGTTACCCATGCAAACAATCCGAAGCATAAAACAAACACAGAGTCATCATTCAGATATACACATACTCTACAATTGTCATTTATACAAAACTATATTATAAAACTGAGCAGTATAATAAGGATGACAAAAAAGAATCATATATAACTAAAACTAGGAACTGCCCCGCGGGTACCATTTCGCAAATAGTTGTGGTAGGGGATACCAGACTTGAGGGGCAAAAATGCGAAAATGATCTCTCAGCAAGCTAGGTACGCAAAGGATGTTGTCGTCTGCAGATCTAAGCCTATTGGAAGGACATACGCTCATAATTTTGGATAAGGTCACAAATAAAGCGAGGAGCTTTAAGGTTCAAAGTTTTGCGAAAGATTTCGAATATCTTTTGAATTTTTTTTATTTCATGGAACTTTTGACGGTTGGAAGCTTATAAAAATGTTTTGTTTAAAAAAACAACACCTTAAAGTGCAAAAACTGCAACATCCGGGTCAGTTGGACTGGTTGGGAGAATTATTGTCACACTGCAAAAATAAATCAACTTGTTTTGTTTTTTTATTCACCCAGAGTAGTGCGGCAGCGTCTGTAGGTGAGCTAAGATAAACAATAACATTCTGCTAAAAAAAGTCTTGCATTTCTTATCCTCATTTACATAATTATATTGTGGATTCGTGACCTAGTGGTCAACGCTCGGATTTCGGACCTACTGGTCCGGGATTCGAGCCTTGGGTTCGGCAGGTCGACGTCTAGTTCTTGAGAAAGGCTATTTATACAAATTTCTTCGCCTCACTCATGTACTAAAGGAGTACCCGACTATGGGCAATGAAAGATCTTGACTGTATAATAGAGTGATGTGCTATAGTTGCTTCTCCTCTGGGAGCTCAGAAGGTAGTTTGGTTGGTAATGGCCGTTAGGGAACCGGTGTAAAGCGCTGAGAGAATTGTAGTGGATTAGACGCTTTATAAAAACGCTTTTTACATGCTCTTTACACTTGAGTCTTTCTAAAGTGAAAGGTAATTTCTATCTGCTTTGTACAACATGAAAAAGCTATGAAATGAAAATAAATTTACTTCTGATCAAACCTCATCAGGTATGGAAGACAAAGTTAAGAATCTTACAAATTACAGAATGTAAACAACAGACACGATTTTCCTGTAAAATCTCGCCTGACCTAGCGTTCTAGATCGGATGACGTCGGTGCTCATTAGGAGGAATGGCTACACAATTTGCCCAATTACTACTCACGAGGAGGCCCAGCGCCACTACTTCATCGGCGCTAATAATGTGATTTTAAGACTTGATTGCCCCACAGCTGGTTTTCTGTATAGATAACTTAGTCGGCAATTGCAACAAATAATTACAGAGGTAGCAAACAAAGAGATGGAAACTCAACCACAGACGTTGCAAAGTAAAATATTAAGAAGTTGATCTGCCCAACAACGAAACCGAGGCTGGTAATAATTTTGGCCGATAGTATTTTACTTATACCTTTACGTACTCTTTAATGTTACCTTTTAATCACTGAATCATTAGGAGTTTCTTTAATTTAACTTTTGTTTACGACTTTCAGTGGAGTGCACTTTTGTTATTCATACAACTGCTATACATTCAATATGAAAAAGGAGGAGCTACCATTCTGCCTTCGCAAGTTTCTTTTCAAAATCGTCTTTATAAATCATCGAGAAAAAAAAGACTTTAATGACAAATCTAGAAAGAGTTTTGAACTTTTACTACAAACCTAGAAAGAGTTTTAATTTTTATATGGTATTTAGTGACTACTATTTTCAAAGTCTTATCTCCAGTCATGTTAACTGGAAATTAGGTTGGAGTTTTAATCCTCGCAAGGTGGTCGAGATTGAAAACATCACTATCATCAACAGGCTTAGAGCCCTCTCCAATGTACATTATTGTCGTTTATTATTATCATCGTTATTTTTACTTTCTTCTATCGTTACTAGAAAAATACTGTTTAATGGCGACTGGTGGGCGCGTTCTACTCGCCAATCAATCTCCCTGCCGAACACACTTTTCCGGACAATTGTTTAAACCTCGGTTAAAATCTGTTTATTTTAGCTTTAAAACGAAGTTGACATGACAAAACATTAAAAAAACAACAACCCGCGGCATTAAGGTTTGTTTCTCGAGGCAACAAAACGTTTGTACGCGAATGCTAAACCCACTAATTGGAGCCTTGCCAGTGCTGACTGGAAGTGTCATAGCTAGCCCTGAATCTGTTTTAACGATTATGTGTTTTCAAATCAAGATGGTCAAAGTATTCATGTGCCTATTGCTACCATTACCAAAAATAGTTTTTTTTCCAGTGCAATGCTAATTTTTTAAAAGAAACTGCAACCTACATTTGTTGAATTTGATAATATTTGCTCCCTTTCAACAGGTAGAGTCGATCTAGTTTTAAATTTATATCCCCTGTTTTATTTAGAAGGAGCGTTCTATAACTCAACTCTATCAGAGGAAATCTTGACAAACCCTGGCGTACTGATGTATTGGAACTCTGACGTCAGCAAACATGCATGGTTATTATCAAATTAATTTTTAAATGGGATGAAAACAAGATGGTTTACGCATTTCCTATGTCATTCAACGCTTTAGTAAAAATATTCTGGTTATACATTCGAAAAATGTAAAGTACAAAACCTTCTTTACCGTACGAATTCATTCAAAGTAAATTTGATTTAAAGAAGACTCAAACGACATATCGAGGAACTAACTAAGAAAATTAAAGGAGACGGGAACATCTAGACGTGTCTTTATCACATCTTGCTAGATGAGAAATATTTGTCTTGAACCGTTGTCAATTTTACGGGTTAGCGCACTAAACACAAAATGCTAGATCTGGTCTGGACATTTGAAAGTAAAGGGAGCTACACGTCAAAGACGATATTTATCAGTTTCTCAACCCAAATTTGAGAGTTGTTGATGTTTGAAGAAACAAATTGTGATTCATTTCAATTTGTGTGTGTAGACTATAAACAAAATCATATTTCATTCTTGCGTTACACTCTTAAACAAAATTTACATCCTCCTGATATCTGTGAGAAAAATGATTCGAGTAATGGATTTGACATGGGGTATTGCCGATGGAATTGAGTTTCAAAGGCAATTCAGCCGATCTGAGAAATTTAGTTCTTAATTGGAGATGACATAACACTATCCTTATTCAGCGGACTGCTGCGAAACAATAATACAATTTTAAAACGCTGTCTGTAATGATTTGGTTTTACAATAAATAAACATTAATGGCTGTAGGATCTAACCCAATACTTTTTTTTTCAAGTCTTGGCTCATGGAGGGTGGGTAACGAATATTTACACTATATCTGGCACGAGGCACACATTTTCTTTACCAATGTATTCTGAAGTTTCCGTCAACATGAATGATTTGGTTAAATCATCCAATTCGTTCTTTTTTAGCAGATGTATCTTTCTTCAAATATGTGGGCAGTTACTTTGAAAAGATATCTTTTTAAAGTAATTAATGGTTTTCATATTCGTAAAAAATTAAATCTCTCGCTCTTCGTAGTCGCAAAGGAGACACTCCCCACATTCCAAGTTCAGACACACATTATATCATACACCGTCAAAGAGGCAAAAACTTCCTTTTTCAATCTATGGCAACTTTGTTGTCGTTGATTTTGTTTCTATATCCTCTCACATGTAAATTATTCTCAAAGTTTTATCATAATAGTATATGACATAATCTGATTCCTCTACCACCAAGGCAGGCAATACGTATAGCCCATTGCGTCATCGAAAGATCTCCATCTACATAAACGCTGAGCGGTTTTCTGTTAAGGATTTCTACCGTTTGCTCTTCAAGCGCACTTCTATCAGTGGTCAATCTAGGAGGCCCAATCTCATCATTTCAGAGGTCTCCAAAAGCCTGCTATCTTTTGCGCTCTCCCTTTCGTATTGTTTCCACGAATGGCCTCGCACGAAACACGGATTTCCGGACTGTGTACTGTAGGCTCAGAGACCAAACTCTTCACTATGCGGGATTAATGGTAATTTATCATTTTTTATAGGGTGAGATGAAGCGTACCTAGACTGCTTGTTATAGCAATCGAAAGAAATACATGAAGATATAACAATACTGTTGCGTGTCATGTTACTTAAAAACTATACACAAATTATACACTGAAATAAAAAACACACTAGTCAAAAAAAGAAACAAACAATTTGCAAAGTAATACACAATCATATCAGGAAGTATGACCATACCCTACTAGCAAGAGATCACCACCGGACTCGAGTGTAGAGTTTCCTCTCTTTATCAGATGGCCTTGATCTCAGTATTTTTTAGTTTGTGCATCGTTCGACTCTCTCTCTCTCTCTCTCTCTCTCTCTCTCTCTATCTCTCTTTCTCTCTCTCTTATTGTCAAATCCTCATAATTTCTGCATATTAATAGGGAATGAGATTAGAGGTAAAACAAGAGTAGCGTCCCTTTTCTAAAAGACAACACTCCAAAATACTATAGTGGTTATTGTAACGTAGACCTAGATTTTAGGGACTTATATTTTGTAAGTTTCTTATTTTTATAAACGATTTCAGACCTAGAAACAAAAAACTATAGAGCTAAATAAAAAGTTTATCTTCAAAATAAATCGCATAAATTTTAAAAGATTGTTTTCATAAGACAGCGGGTAATCCTATTAATTTCGACATAATATTGTCTTTAAAATATTTTCTAAAAAAATACGCTAGATCGTAAATCCTCATGTTCTAGCCTTAATGATTAAATCTTATTCGGAGAGACATCAAGAAAGTTCCGCTGCTCTTGTTGAAATCTCATTCCCTATAATTTGAGCTTTACCCAAAACAATCTTTTGAAAGTTCTACAAAGTTTTTAGCATTTGTTGAAGTATTTTTACGAAAATTTTGCACTCGTCGCTAGAAAACACGGGGTAATTTTTTAGATAAAAATGATCCTATAAATTGTAATAATAAAGTGGAGGTAGTCACTGTGGAATCGCTTATGAATGAAATGCATGAAGTATTTAGCACTGGAATGAAGCAGGTTTAAAGTAAAAATCGCCAAAACACTCTTGTCTTTTTGGATTTGAACCCTTGAACTCTATTATATTCGGCACCCACTGCGTTGCCACTCAGAGAAACAGCTTTTTCTTTCAATCATTTATGGTTTCGCAGCAGCTGCCTACACGATCCTCTCAACTTTCTAAAACTAAATCAAAAGAGTCTATAGCGCTTAAAATATGAACCCTTTCTCACCCACAGGCAAGCGATGGTAAAGCAAGGAGCTCGGCCTGTTTGTCTGCTTGTATCAGCACCAGGTCTGTACAATCTATTAGAGACTTTCAAGCACTAATTAGGTGCTATTCTGAGCTGTAATGTATAACAGTTTACACCACCCCGTCCACCAGGAGATGTAATTGTTTTTGCATTAACCGACCAATTACTGAATCAGGCATGGCTACCCATTATTGAAGAGTTGATCCTGGAGTTCAAGATTTTGAAACTGGAAAAAGACAATCATCAACTTATCGATGAAAAAGGAAGGCCAAAGAACTTTGACGCCATTGAGAAGCAAAGAAAATTATGTGCTTGAACTATGCCAATTGCTGAAAAGTTATCTACCTGTAAGCTTTCTAACAAAACTTGTTCTATAATTGATATGGTCAACTAATTTAGGGAATATAAAAAGCAGATTTCATCTTAATTTAAAGAATAGAAAAAAAAATTTCAAAATCTTACAGATCTCATTTTCCTCTTAGATACTACTTCACCAGTTCAAACCTAGCTGCTTTTAAGCTATCATTCGAAAAAGAAGTACTTTTTCCAACGTGTATGAAATCGGACAAAATTAAAAACAACGCGAAGTCAGCTTTCATTGAATAGCATTAAACCTTCGACTCTTAGAGGTTGAACAAACAGGAGAAAAGCACCAAAATTAGAAACAAATGCATTATAATGTAGTGCAACTTTAGAATGTTCTTTATTGAAACTATTAAAATAAGCGCATTGGATATTGTTGAGTACTTGATATAGCAAAAGGGTTTTGAAATAATTCTTACCTGTAGTCAAATAGCTATTGAACGTCTGTACTCAAGTACTAATTTTTTAAAACATGAAAACATAGTTAGTGGTTACAACTACCATTAAATAGATTCCAGCTCTACATTACTCGTTTGCAATAAGATTGCAATGGTAAAATTATACCCGGTCCGAAATTACGTTACTTGATAGGAGTTGCTTAAACAAAGAGACATGATCAGGCTGCGTATATAATATGTAACATATTTGAAATCAACTTTAAAGAAAATTAGCTATGTTAATAAGAATCGTAGAAAAAACTAACGAAACCGGTACATTAGGGATTTAATAACACAAGCCATCTAAAGCACAGTCATAAAATCTGGTCACTGCTCCCAACGGACTCCTATGCAGACATACCGCTATCCAAAAATAATTATTTGGGTCTGTGGTTGTATTCGACTATGTCTTGTCCCAAGCACCCAATAAAAATAACTATACCAAAACCTGAATTGTCGATTGCATCTAAATCTCATTAAAATATTTCCTCCTGACGACAAATCTTCTGTCTGGCCAACCCTTAAAAAAGCATCAATGGAAATGCAAACGTAGATTAGTTTGCCAAATCGACCCTCAGGAGGACTGAAGCAGTTAAAACTTAAGGCTGTGCCCTAACTCGAAAACCTGGTGATCGATTTGACTTTTTTGCAGGAAACAGGATAGGCCACGCGATCACAAGACTTAAAGAAATATTGGCCAGAAGAAAAGCTAGCTTAGATGATGATACTAAAAAACGAATACATTTTGTATTAGTCCGAGTTCAAAAGAAGACTTCGGTACCTCCGATTTATAGCCTCATCACAAAGAGAGGAGGAGAAAAGTCTAAAAACGTTCAACGTCTTACTGTAACATAGTCCTGCACAAATTAATGCGCACATTGAAAAGAATGAAAACAATGTGGAGACGATGAAAAAAGTTCAGAAAAAAAAAAACGATTTAATAAGCCGTTAATGTTTAGTTTCCAAAAAAACAGTCCGGCCATTATATATGAAGCGATTGAAACACAGGTAAAACAAAAGAACAAGTGACAGATTTTGTAGCATAACACACAAAGCTTGTTAAACTAGATACACCTACTCGAACCATCTTTCAAACAGGCGCACACACCGCAGCTAACAAACCCAGCGGACATCATGTCTTGCAACTTGTGCAGATGACTCAGGTGTTGGACACCTTATTTGGAAAAAAACCTTTTAAGACAGATTTTTTCTTTGTTTCTCTACATTTTATATAAAAAAAAGTTTCCATATCTTTCTACGAAATTTGATAACGTCATGCAGTTTTTTACCCAGAAGGTCCGAAAAAAATTAATAATTGTTTAAAAAACCAACGACTGTTTAGTAGAAGATTGAGATATAAGACTGGTTTGCACTAATTGCAACGCATGTTTGAGACGGAAAAAAATGAGAATTTTTGACAAAAGATTCGAATGAGAGAAAAGAAACCACCGAGATTGCCATAACAAAAGGCTTGCTCACATGCCTGGCGAAAAAAATTTGCAATGTTAAAGAAACGAGAATCTCTTCATCTGAGAGAGGAAATGTTTTAAGACTGTGTCCATAAAGTGAGGTTTTTTGCTGAAGAAACAATAAGAAGCCAGTAAGCCGCCAATTAATAAAAGCTAGAAGGCTGAGACTACAAAGTTATAGCAAGGCGTGAAAACGGGGTATTTATGTCTTCATGATATCTTGATATCTATACATAACAGTACAGATGTCCCTTTGTTTTGTCGAGACACTGTTTTTCATGCCGTGTCGTGGGTCAAGGGCTATTGTTCATAACAAAAATAACCTGGAATTCTATCTATCTATCTATCTATCTATCTATCTATCTATCTATCTATTTAACCAACTCTTTCACAGTCTCGCAAACTTTATGCTAATGCTTTGTGCTTGTCCATTTGTCTTGTAGTTTGATTTCTCCACTTAAGGTAATCAGTGTATTTTCCGTGCTAAGAAATGAAGATTATGTTGGTGTTAGGCACACTTAGGTAAATAGTGGCACATAATTGAACTGACTCTGAAGAATTTTTAAATACAGTCATGTAGGCATACGCTGGATTTAGTTCTCAATCACCTGGAAGGAAATGTTATCGGTGTGCGCAGGTCTCAAAAAGGCTTAATTACAGCTCATTCGTTTTTATCCTGAACGAAGAACATAAATTATGACCTTGACCTTTAATCATAGAAAAGACTAAATATATTTTCCTAAATTTCTAACGTGACGCATGTAACGCTTTCAGTTATGTTTGTCGAGGTTAAAAGAAAAGCAGGTTTTTCCGAAATAAATCGTAAACAAAATTCAGAGACTAGCCCTTCCTCCCCCCTCCCTGATTCACTTCACTTATTAACACTAATATACAAAATGGTCATAGGAAGTATTAAATATGAAAAGATCAATTGCATTACTGTGGCTACGTTGTTTTAAACTGAAGAGGTGGGGGATTTAAAAAAAAAACATTTTAGTTGATTTTCACTAGTTTAGAGTTATAACGCTGGCTTTGAAGCACAAACCCAGTTTGGTAATGGTTAAAGCAAAGGTTGAGAGTGTGGAGCAAACCTTTTACCATCGCGGCTAATCTGGTAGTCCATTAGGTACCGCGTCACATCCTCTATCCATGCTCACCTTGTCCCTTTCAGAAAAATCAAATTCATTCTTTGTACATTTCCTAAAAACGAATTTCTATCGAGGCTTTTAACTTTGCAAAAACATTTTTCATAAAGGCAATGAACAAAAAAAATGAGGACAGGAACACATTTTTTGAGAATGCAAGCAATTATAAAAATAAACTATAACTATCGCGGTAGTAGAAAAAAAGACATTTTACGAGGTAAGTTTGACTCTTTCGGAGAAGAGGAAGGGAAAGGGTGAAGGATTTGACAAACATAAGCTTTCCCAAAAGAAGGAAAAAATATTCAAAGTGAACCAACTTTGAGAGAGATCACATAACTTTCAAAGAAAAGGCAAGCAAGGATTATTTCGGAAAGTGAACTTGAGCAAATGATACTGTTATTATGCTGGCTCCAATTCTTCGAGAAAAAGACAAAATAACTGAGACATATTTTTAAGTGATTGACCATTTTTATATAACCCCATATACAACATAAACAAATACTTAGAAAGGGGTTGAATATATTTTAAAAGATTGGAAGAATTGTTTAAAGACATGGCATGCTGTATGGTATACAAAACGTCCAAAAAGAGGAGACCAGTACAAAGTTTGACAGGTTCTCGTAACCTCCTCGATTAATGAAACCTTTTTGCCCTGAATGCAAATCGAATACAGTTGCTTAATTTCAATCACACGCATTGTTACTTGGAAAATTGTGATTTTACAAAACTCCATATTCGATAAGCGAGTATTGATTCTATCTTGTGCCTGTATAGCATGTATTGTAGTCGTCCACAGTAAATCTGACGAAGCATGAGTAAAACTATATTGGTTGCTGCAAACACGAACAGATAAAAGCATTTCCTTTCAAATGGAGATCCTGCCAGCTTAGACCAGAAGTAACATATTTATAGACTTGTGTTTTATAAAGATCGAAGAGAAAGAGATTAGCAAAACAAAGTATCAAAGAGAATCACTTCAGCCAGGCAACCCCGAGAAATAAACCTTCAATCTGTTACGCCATTCGTATATAAATGCCGATGTTAACCAAGGTTATCAATTTTGTCGACAGGCATTCAGCAGCTCGAGCATGTGGAAACTTTTCAAAACCTGTCTGAAGTCTACTGTAAAACGCACACACACACAAAGTAAGAAATCGTTTATTTAGGTACTAACCCCAGAGAGAGAGAGAGAGAGAGAGAGAGAGAGAGAGAGA
>BMAT01006176.1:170198-187838 GCA_019649035.1 Elysia marginata
CCTACTGCATCATGAGCACGTAGGTGACTCATATAGCTTCTATTTGAGCATGTTAAATGCAGTTTACGCGTGCTCCAGAGAGAGCTGAGGATAGGGATACTAGCCAAGATGCTATCAGGCTGGAACAGGCGGAGGATAGGAGCCAGGCTGGTAACCATCCAACCCGACATCGAGACAAGCGCTTGCCTTCTCCTGAAACCACACCTCTAAGTCATGATGATGTATTAATGAATAATAGACGATGGTTGATTGATTGATTGATTGAAAGGTATTTTCACAAGCCCAATTCCACTTCAAAGGTGCTCTCAGGGCTTGGGTCCCAATGACAATTTACGGGATGCCACCCAGAGACTAGCGGGAATACCATGACTTAGCCTCAGCCGGTCACTTTATACTGACACCGACCCAACCAGTAGGGGCCCGGACTGTGCTCGGCTGTGTTTCGAACCCGCGACCTCTTGGCCACGGAGCGAAGCCACTGCTGATTGAGCTATCTAGGCCACCATAGACGATGACATGAAATATGATTGTCATAATAAACAAAAAAAAAACCAATAGCAATGATCAACACGACTAAAGTCATAATTATGATGACTGCAATCGATTTCATGGTTTCTTTTTGTGTTCGAAAACTATGAGAAAAAGTTTTTTGTAAACGTTTCAAGATGCTACAGCGATCTCATGTCTATTATGTAAGGTCGCGTACGTGCTTGTAAGTATTGGAAGGAAAGAATGAAAATTTGCATAGGAGAGTTTGGCATACAAAGATAACGACGGAATCAGAGATAGATAGATAAGGAGAGAGACAGGCATACAGAAAGAGAGACAGAGAGAGAGAGAGAGAGAGAGTCAAAGCAAGGAAGGAGGGAGAGAAAGACAGGTAGATGAAAGAGAGAAAGAGAAACAGAGATATAGAAGGCAGGTAAGAAGATAAAAAAAGAGAGAGGAGGAGAGTTTGAAGAGAGAAAGAGACAGAAAAGAGAACCAGAGAGAGATTAAAGGCAGAGAAGGAGAGAGAGAGAGAGAGAGAGAGAGAGAGAAAGATCGCTCTAGAAGTACTGACATGTGGGAAAAGTTTGTTACTACTGTTTACCGTGACGAGCATAAGTAAATAGTGAAGTGAACGGAGAAGTCAATACAGTTTCCGTATCCAATTCAAATTCAACGATACAAAGAACGAAAAATGTGCTCAGGAAACAATTCCCGTCGAGCAAACACTCGCAAAACTTTCTTTTTGTTTCTATTATTACTTCATAACTTGTTATGAAAAATTCAATGGAAATAAATGTTTACATTGCTTTAGATTATTATCGCTTCAAGCTAGATAAATAGGATTTTTCGTACTTATTAATTTAACGATTGACCGAACATTTAATAAGAACAAGATGGGATATAGGAACATATTTTTATCTTTTAAAAACCTAGGAAAACGTCGTATTGTATAGCAAAACAAATCCCATTTTAAAGAGTTGTTCAGGAAATCGATATCTTGCCAAAGATTTTTTCTATTTTTTGTAGCATTCATGTTTTCCAGGGTTACTATTTGATAAGTTAGGGAAATCTTTTAGCGTGTGAAGATAAGATAAAGACAAGATTTTATTCATACCGTAGCAAATCTTATTTTACAGTTGCATATCACATATACAAGTTTTTGTGGATCAAAGTAATACAACCATCGACAACTGTGCACACACTTTACAAAGTTTCCAACATTTAAAAAAAATGATAGAGCTGTGTAAAGTTGTACGCCCTTAACAAACGTCATCAGTTTTTAAAATGTCAAACACAGTTTTAATGCCAAAATAAAGAAGTACTACAACCATGATAAAGTTATCAACAAAGGCCTGATAAATTCAACCAGACTGAACAAAATTTTTCCAACCTCTTGCCCGGTGTTGTAAAATCAGCTGTTTACCCCGCTGACAGGCACAAGATGGAAATAGTATCGCAAAAACGACGTTTTGTGTAGGTTATCACTTTAGCTAAACTTGCCTCCTGGAAGAGCTCATTCAGGGGATAGTAGGACAATGAAGTAAATCAGTCATTTAAATTCTTAGTAAGGTAATTATTTTTTTCGTTGAAAAAAATTGGCAAGATGGATAGTTTTCCGATAAAAAGGATATCAATGAACTGATGACCATTCATCATAACTGGTATCGATCAGCTACTTCTTACATTATTGCGAGGTGGTAACATTTCCGGCAATAAACAGCCATTTTGACACGTGGGAAAATTGGCCAATATTTGTCTTGGTTATCACAGACAAGTCTTGAAAAAACAAAAGTCGAAATGGGCCACCCAGGCACTCATCGAGACATCGTTTAATGAGGACCAAAAATCGATAGAGCGGTATCACAACTATAACTTTCTCTATTGAAAATAGCCAGGCATATAATTGGAAACAAACAACACAGTGGATGAATTCCGACAAGACGTTTCTTCTTCTGCCTCTCCTTCTTTCTTCGGTCACTTTTTTTTTGGTTTCCCTTCTTTCTTTTAGCATGAGTGCCTCCTCCTAGCGACCGGAATTTGTGGATTTGTGTAGTTTATTTAGAGCAGTACAAATAAAAGCGAGTACTGCTACACAAATATTAAGAGAACAATGTTTGCTGTATGATTGCCGTTCAATAATCACCCATAATCGCCCATGTCGAGTGCTAAAAAAGTTGACATCTTTAAAACGGAAATGTATTTATTACTAATTGTTTACATATGCTTACAAAAAAGGTTGCGACGACATGAGAAAACTAGTCTATAGCAAAATTGAAACAAAAATTGAAAAAAAATTCTTCTCAAGATTCTTTGAAAGCTGGATTGACAAGCTTTGTTTTTTTTTCTTTACACTGAACGGTCGGTCCTGCTGGTTTGTATATTCTTGAATAGAGACAAGCTTTGTTTCTTTTTGTTGGTGTGTTATCTCCAATACAATGAAAACATAGCCAATAGAGAGTTTATACAAAGGAGTAGTCTGTGATGTAAACATTCACCAGACGGGCAGTGGCTGATGAACGGACACTCCATAAGAGAAAGAAGAAGAACGGTTGTACTAAAATATTTCATTTAGAGGATTTTTTTAATCAGCTGAGGAGAATTTCTCTGGTTTACTTTAAGAAAAAAGACAGTTTTCGGAAAATGAGCATAAGTGATCTGTCCGTATCAGAGCTAATAAAACAATAAAATGGGGGCAGTTTGAAAAAATAAAGAGAGGGCGAGACAGAGAGGGAGAGAGAGAAAGAGAAAGACAGAAAGAGAGAGAGAGAGAAAGAGACAGAAAGATGGAAATCATGTTACCTGACAAAATTATAATAAACGCCAAACGAGAGATATCGGATAATGTTACCAGTGAATGGTAGAAAAAAGGTGACATGAAAAATCTAAATCTATTTTGCTGGAAAAGTTTCTTGAACGCCTCAACGTAAGAAGTTAAGTGTTTGATTTTCTTTGAGAATTTAAGTCTTCCGATTTTCCTAAAAATATAAATCTACTTTAAACTTATAATGAGTCTTTTTAAACGAAGTGAAGATAACATAGAAATATCGTTTGCTTTAGATATATTTCTTAAGGATTCATTCCTCATCAAGGTCTTGATTACAAGAAAATGGAAAAAGAAAATGTGAGGCAGAAGTAGATAGAGAGAAAATGAGAGCGGGAGAGAGAAAAAGAAAGAAAGAGAGAATTAGAGTGAAAAAGAAAGCGAGAATTAGAGTAAGAAAGAAATAAATAAAAAGAGAGAGACAGAGAAAGAGAGAGAGAGGTGGAGGGAGAGAGAAGAGGGAGAGAGAGAAGAGGGAGAGAGAAAAGAGGGAGAGAGAAAGAGAGAGAGATAGAGTAGGAAAGGATAAAGTCTACATGGGTGGAACAGCAACGACGGAAAAACCCTAAAATTGCAGAGGTAATAGACCCATGAGGACAAATGATGATATAATGCATTGTCTTGTCAACAATTGCTATCCACCAGTATCCAGAAAACTTTAAAAAAGACAAGGAAAAGATAAATGCTCACAATATTATGTGAAGCAAAAGAAAATTCTCGTTAGTCTTTGCAAAAACGAATGTAAAAACTGTTATTTCAAACCGAATGGCTCTTAGAGAAATGCTAAAGAGATTTTAATAACAAAACCTTAAACAATAAAGATAAGAGGAATATTAATTCCAAATTACTAGGCTTATAATTCAACAAAATCAGATGCACAAAGACCTAAGAAAGCAGAAACAAATGGAGAGAAGGAAAGAAGAGAAAACTGTATAATTTAATTACTGTTCATCTGATATTGGCATCTGAGCTTTCAAAAGCGTTTGTTTGCAGCATATTCTGCATACTGAGGTCTTAGATCCAAATTGTCTCACACCGATTTCCCTCAGATCTTGACCACCCATGCATTTAACACTTCCTGTGGTTGGAGTTTCCTCATGGCGCGGCGTAGCAGAGAAACTTCATTCAAGAACAGTCTATGGAGATTACTAACGTATCCTTAGGTTAACTATCTGCCAACTTCTCCATGGAAATCTGTCATCGGCTAATCTGCCGAGCACACAATCATGATAATGACTTAAAGGAAAAAAAGGAGGAAACGTCGGTGGTGGGTTGTAAAAAAAAAAAAAAGAAATCGATAGAGACAGTTCGACCCTTAACGCCCAACTAACTGCTCCCCGCCCCCCCCCCCCCCCCCCAAACCCTATTTTAAGAGAAACATTCAGAATGTAGGCTTCTCACGACCCAGTTTCCTCTTTAAGAAACAAGCTTTAAAAACAAAAAGTTTTCCTAGTGCAAGCTATATTAGACTTTCAAATCGGAGTAAAATTAACGGACTTTGATGACAAAACATGCGCGTATCACCCTTCTGAGAAATGTAAGCGTGCCGCGTTGCGGAAGCAGCTGGGTAAGAGATATGTCGCTACAGAAATCAGAGAAAAAAACTAACAATAACTAGAGAGGTCTGAAGACAGCTCTGCATTCTCCGGTTCGGTTAAGAGAAGCAGATTTCATCCGCGGGTGGTAATGATTCTTCTATTTTTATGTTTTCTTTCTATCGCAAAGAGTATTGCAATTTGTAAAGCCAGTGCTGAGGTTTTTTTCTCGTTCCTATAATGTTGCAACTTAACAACTGTGTACAGTGAACTTACTTCATGAATCGGAAACAATTTTTTTGTGTGGCGATTTTTTAAAACTTTGAAACCGTAAGAGACTTGGCGACGTTGCATGACAAATCACAGTGGCTGAAAAGTCTTTAGGAAGATACGGGGTACACAGTCTACAGAGGCCGACAAGTGTACAAAACAGTTAGACCTCAACGTCTCACAAATTGGCCCTGAAGGCGAATTGTCTGAACTTTACATTGATTAGCGTTGGACGCCAATTTTAGGTCACAAATATTAATATCTGTTTATAAAAAAGGAGAGAGAAAAATATTTGCAAAAACCCAAAGGATTCAGCCTCTCTTACCTGATTTTAAGGTTCAGAAACAAAAATTAATGGGAGCTCATTGGACAGCTCGATGGGTTTAAACCAGTTAACTGAATGCAATGCGACCTGTAAAGCATGTGTACGGGGGGAGTAGTGGATGTCAAACTAAAACTTCTTGGGTCACGTCATCTGACAATATATTTTTATACGTATATGTACAAGTTATCTTCAGAGATAACTCACATGTCTGTACAAAATAAGGCTTCTTGGAATCTTTGTCCTAAACCTTAGTCTGAGGGCAAAAGAAACGAGAAAGTAGAAACAAACAGAACAATTTTTAAATACTAATGATAATAACATGTATGATAATAATAATGATAACAATAAAAAAATGTAATAATAGTTATAAGGAGAGACGATACAATTCTCTGAGGCGCTAGAAAAATAATGAAACGGGCTGAAAATGTTTAGAACAATTCATCCGGCTGCCAGCAGACCACAAGTTTAGATCAGATCTTGAACCTTACACCTTAGGTTTGCTATGAGGAGCTGCAGAAGCTTTTTCACACTGTCACCGTACAAGCTGAAGCTCACGATAGTTAAACCCTGTCTAAATGCAAAAGCCCGTTAAACCGACGTTTTTATACTGTCAACATTAGTACCTACCCTAGCATTTTGGGTATTTTGAATTCTTTTTCAGATCTATGGTTGACAGTAACAAGAGAGCCTATTTCTGAATAAAAGTGTTTTAATCCTGTTTAACCGTAAATGCCATTGACTTTGCACTGTATCACGGGTTCTTCATGTGATTAGAGAAACGTAAACGCAGGAGACTATTTTCGTAAAGCGAAGCGAAACATTGACAGTCTTCAGTTCACTCAGGCGATTTTTTATTGAAAAATTCACAGAAATGTCAGACATTTTCTATTTGAAAATCAAAACTGGTTCCCTGAGCAGCAACATGTCTTCTATAAAAGGTTTCGCAGACATTGAAACTTGGGAAATTTCTGGAAATAGTAACTTTTTATTTGTTTTTTTATTTATTTTTTGCGAAGTTAGTCTTTTTCTTCAGCTTCCTCGAATAAGTCCGTCTTAGTCCCGGATAGAATTTATGGTGCATTGCCACCATAAAACCTTGAAGAATTTCAAACTTTTTTTTATATAACCTAAGAACTCTTTAATTTCATTTCAAAGTGAAACATTCCTTTTTGCGAGCCAATATAATTAATTTAATATTTCTAGTGAAATCCCTTTAACCGAGAAAAGTATATGATTATTATTGTTATTTAGACTCATTTGTAAAAGCGCCTCTTGCCATCTCGTATATAAAATGCTCTAAGCGCATACTATTTTTAAGATCAATAAATTAAAAAAGTAGAGTTTGTTCTCTTTACAAACAAAACAAAAAACCGATTGATGTGATGAGTAACACATTGCAGTTTCCACACCTCTTTTTTGTGTGAACTTTTGCCAAAAACATATACTAACGAGACTAAAAAACCAGGATTAGGGAAAATGATAAAACTAACAGTAACAACAAATTAAGATCAGCATTAATTTAAAAGGCTTTTCTTCAATAGCAACTACCTATGCTGTTAAAACAACAGGAACAACTATAACTGAAAGAGGTTTCATGGCAATACATTATCAAACACTGAAGTACATTCTAATTTCGTAGGATTTATCGACGGAACTTTAATTTATTGGTGGAAAACAAGAAAAATGAAACCACGTGTCTTAAATTATTACCTTAACTTGTAATTTGCCTCCGAGCAGTGTTGAGAAGGTATTTTTATTTTCTAAATGAAACTGTTTGTTTTTGTCAAGACTTTGGTACTTTTCTTAAACTTTTTTTTGTATTTTCCGAGATACGTTAATTTTCTCTTGAGAGCACAGAGTTCAATCAAAGGTCCGCTAAAGCTGCAGTAAATCCTAACTAAGCAATCTCTGTTCAGACTGTTTAGATTGAATCGTATGAAGTGAACAGCAAAACAGATTACTACCAGACCTACCCGCTCCATTCAGCAGGGATAAGGAACGGCTGCCTTTAAAAAAAAACTTGCGTAAGAAAATATAACAAGGCAACATCGAGGGAAAAAGAATAACTCGGGGCTATAAATTCAGACATCAAGTCCTATAAAAATGGATTTATAAATCGCCGTTCACAATAAATTTCAATTTGAGCGTGCGTAAGGAGATCTATGTAAGAGGTGCAGTTATTTGTTTGATCACAAGTGTGTCCTAAATCATACATAAGATGGCGGAAAATTAGGAAAATGTCTCCTGAAGACCGAAATAAAGTTATAAAGAGGACAAAAGAAGAGAACCACGGAGGAAAGATAGAGACAGAAAAAGAGAGAAAGAGAGAAATAGAGATGGAGAGAAAGAGAGAGAGATAGACAAAGAGAATGAGAGAGAGAGAAAGAAAGATTGGATGAATGAGTTAGAAAGGTGGTGAGTAAAGGGAAATAGTCTGCGACAGAGAACAAGAATATGATTGAAACTAACAAACAGATATTAAATATGTCACATTCTAGACAACCTGAGTTACAGGCCGAAAACCCAAAAATTTGGTAGACGTCATGATTTCTATATTTTACACGGACGTTTGTTTTGTGCAGGCCCTTGTCAACGAAGTACCAGTTGAGTTTTAACTAGATCTAGTTCTAAATTTACTTATTCATTATTTATTTATTGATTAATTTTGCATTCCATCTCTCCTCACATGTGAGCTCAAAGCGTTACATTAGCATGGTTCTAAAAACAAAAAGTACATGTATATAAAACACAAAATCCATGAAATATTCACAACATGCAATAAAAGGTATGAATGACTAGAAATTAAAGCTTTCATTACGATTTCGCTATGTTACAGTGATTATTAATAAATTACATATTATGTTCGATATGACTGTCCTACTCCAGCATACAATCCATGAAATCTTCACAACATGCAGTAAAAGGTATGAATGATTAGAAATTAAGGCTTCATTAAAAATTCACTATGTTACAACTATTAACAATTAATCATTTTGTCCCAGTCATCAATCTACAATACTAAAAGACATAGGTTTTTTTGCTAAGCAAGGATTGGTCTTTTCATAATTTATGAAAGTGACTTTAATAAATTTAGTGAAATAACAAGTAATGGTAAGATATTGATTTGAAATGTAAGAAATAATATTCATTTAAAATATTGGTTTTAGTACTTATACACATTTCACTGCTGTGAATCAGTATCCCTAAAACTCGCAGCTCTATTGAAGGGTGAAACCCAATGCATGAGTTATGACTTTGTACGCCGTTAAAGTACATTTTAGAAGGGTGGATTTTTAGATGTTTTTTGAAAGTATACAATGACTCAACTGCTCTATACTCTTGTGGTAAATCATTCCATACAGCAGCAGCTTGTGAAGGTAGAGCTCTCTATCCAAAAGCTTTGAGTTTATAAATCTGGGGTTTTGAACTAACGTTTTAGCTGATGATCTTAAAGTTCGATTTGGGGTATTTTACGTTATAAGTTCTTTCATATACACGAAAATGATGGATCATCGAAACATTGTTGAACAAAGGTGGGAATTCTGTAATCAACTCTAAGATGGATAGGTAGCCAATACAAAGACTTTAAAACTGGAGTAAAGTTGTCTCTTTTACGTGTTTTTGTGACAAGTCTTGCGGCATTATTTTGTACCTGTAATTTTTTTCAGTGTGACTTTTGAGAGTCCAGCTAACAAAGAGTTACAATAGTCTAAACGTGAGTTGATAGTAGAGCAAACCAACCTATTGGTGCTTTCTTCTGTTAGGTATTGTTTTATTTCGGCTATTCTACGCAGCTCCAGGTAGCAAGTCTTCCTGCGCTGCAGAATGTGCTGATACATGGACAGGTTCGAATCTAAATGCGCTCCAAGATTTCTTACTGAACTAGTAATGTTGATCAGTTCCCCGCATAGTTCAACACTGCGGGTCTCTATTACGCTTATTTTAACAGGTGTACCAATCACAATAACTTCAGTTTTGTCATGATTTAATTTCAGCCTGTTTTCCATTTATCCATTTATACACATCGTACATACATTTCTGTAAAGATTCAAACAAAACTTGGAACCTCCCATACATCGACAGACTTATACAGCTGAGTGTCGTCGGCATAAAAATGAAATTGAAATTTATGCTTCACCAAGACATCGCGAAGGGGTGCTTAATACAGAGAAAGAGGATCGGTCCAAGAACAAAAACCCGTGAGACTCCAAATTTCAGTCTTAGTTTTTCAGATTCGCCTTGTGATGTAACTACTTTTTAATGTGTGTTTGTGATGTATAAATGGAACAATTTGAGGGCTGAGCCGTGTAAAAGGCGCATATACCATAAGTACGTAGAAGTCGAGAAAGAAGAATGTCATCATCAAGAGTGTCGAAGCGGCTGAAAGATCGAGAAGGCAAAGTACTGATACTTTACAAGTATCTGCAGCTTTCAAAAGATTTGAAGTTACTTTCAGTTAAGTTGTTTGTGCACTGTTTTTGCTTGTAGGCAGATTAAAACCTTTCTGTCAAACAGTTTCTGTCCAAATGATCTCTAAGCTGACTTAGCACTACTTTGTCAAGAACTTCCAGCTCAAATAAATTCACTCGACCTCTCATTCTCTATTTTGCTTACGTCTAGAATGACAGGCCTGTTCAGTACGGTGGCCCAGGTTACATGACATTCAATTCTGGCACACACCAGGAAGATGAGGGTACAAAAGGTCAAATACATACTCTTTACTTTCATACTCTACCGCTCCAGATATATAAGATTTTATCAGGACAACAAAACATCGGGAAAAAGAAAATGTAGAAACAAAAAATTATATAAAAGAAAAGGAAACAGTGCAAAATAAAAAAAAAAATAATCGATCTGATAGTATAAAATCAGGACAGAGTATAAAAGCAGGACAGAAAAGAAATCTTAAAACTTTTTGTTGACATAAGCCTCTTGAACACCTTAACCACACAAAACCTAGTGTTTGGTGTTTTTATCTTTCACAAGTTTCGCAAATTCCTTAATAAAACCAATTTATTTTAAGCAAATACTGAGTCTTTCAAAACAAAACCGGAAGAAAACACAAAAATAACATTTCAGTTCTGAAAACACATCTGTTAGAAAAAAAAACCAAGAAGAAAAATGATAGGTTGTTACAAGAAATGGGGCCAGGGGAATCTGATTACAAGTACTAAAGAGCCTAACTGTCTATCGAAGACTACTTAACTCTAGTCCTTTACGGAGTATTACCACATAATGACGCCTGAAAATTGATAAAAACTACGTAATTGATTTTTTTACGTTTCGAAGTAGATTGTGGTCTCTTGGTCGTTGCATAAATAGAAGCAAGATTTTTTTAGGTAGAGCAAAAGCAAAAAGTAACAAAAAGAAGAAATGTTTGCATCAAAATAAAACAAAAATTGGAGAAAAAACTTGAATCTCCTTCTACTCAAATTCAATATTCGAATCTGAAACAAAACGGTATTGAATTGTGAACAAATCTATTTCTCTCAGAATTAACGATGGCGAAAAATGTAAGGAGCAAATTATCTATCGTACAGCTACTGAAATCAATATGAATGATGATTTTCTATTTTTAGAGAGTGCACCAATGAAATGAGATGGGTAAAGAGGTAAAAAAGTAGGACCATAAAAAATTTAACAACAACAATTGTACAAGTCTTGGTAAACATTATCGCAAGGATGGAGAAAATGGGGATGGCAGTTTTTCTTAGGCTAAATGTATTTTAGATAAAGCGTCGCAGATGTAGCATTATTGATTTCTTTCAGTTCACATGTAATCATCTTTTATCTTCTCTAGACTAGACTGCAATACTCGTTCTACATCCTTTCATCATTAAAGTAAAAAAAATACATTTTAACTGAAAATGAGCGAATTTGTTTGTCTACCTGGAGTTGCATTAAACTTACTATGATTATTGATATAAAAAAGACAATGAACAGAATAATGAATACTGTTCATTTAAAATTTTTGTACCGCGTTGTCTACTGTTTGTGTTATGCAGTAGGTTGTCTCGCAAATTCACTAGGGTCAAGATTTTTTAACTAAAAACGAGAAAAGGAAGGAGCGAGGCTAGAGAAATTATGTGAATGTGAAAAATTATGAAGACACAAAGACAAAGAGAGAAAGGAAAGCGAAGAGAGGAATCAGAGGGAGGGAGAGGAAGGGTCACAGAACGTAGAAAGGGGAGAGGAAAAAAAATGCTGTCATGTGCGTTTCGGTCTCCACACCTCTACAACCACTTTGGAAAAGAGAAACACTTATGTATTTTTCCTAACAGATCCTCTTTTGAATACACACAAATGCATTATCTTCTTCGTGTAAAAAGAGAATCGTTGACGCAAGTCATCAAAGACGTCCTCACTTGCTTAACGAGGACTCTTTATGACCTGGCATTGTTCGCCACACATTCACACACACAAAGGGAGTGAGAGAGGAAGAGAGAGAGAGAGAGGGGGGGGGAGGGGGAGAGAGAGAAAAAGAGAGAGAAAAAGAAAGAGAGAGAGAGAGCTCACCTGTGACATAAGAGAAGCAGTTAGTCCCTTCCAGTTCACTTCATACCAGAGCCATCACGGGGACGACATGACGTAAACAGATTTGACTGCGTCCTTTGGTACTATGACTCTTTAAGCTAAAAACAATATTTCTCTTCCAGATCAGGGTAGAGACAAATCTGAAGTCTGAATGAAGCAGCTGTGGACACAAAGATCAACAACCTTTTAGCGTTGTATGTCCAAATCCACGGATCTTGGGCGCGCTAGTTGACATCATATGCACACAACTGGGTAATGAGAGGACCAAATATTGCCGCACCTCATCATATTGAAAACAGTATTGAAAAAGTAACTTTTGTGACGAAAGCGATAACCCTTGAGGGAAAAACACCCTTCATGTTTCTATGCTTGTCCAACTCGAAACCGTTTGGTCACGCTAACCGCAACATAAAAAATATACAGGGTGACATTTTATACTCATGTCAAGCGTAAAAATTTACGATCAACTAAGTGCTGGTAATACAGAGGAGTGAATGAGTTCGTTACGAAAGTATCTAAGCATTCAAGGTCAACTGCTACGTTCAGGTTGAATAGAAAGGCAGAGCGAAGGGTTGTAACCGTCTATGATTGTCCATTTTCCTGGGCAAATCTTTTGAAATAACCTGAAATCAAGATAAATACAGAAGAATCACACTCCATAAGCAACAGTTAGTCTATTTAAATAAAAGTTATATTTCTGTTTATTTATTCAGTCATGGAAAGTAATCTTACTTTTCAGATTCAATAAACCTAATCCATACCACTGAAACCTTCCATTTTCCATTTATTTTATAAATAACCCCATATAGTTATACACATTGTGTGTAGTTTAGCCTACTTTATCAGCGAACTTAGGACTTTGAGAGAAAAATACTATGTTTCACCGAGAATTTACTTCTTTAACAAACAATGGCTTCTGATGCTTCTTAAAACGTTGATGCAGATTAAGTACAATTTCAACTGCAGGCAAGCGATTCGTTGATCACCCAATTCTAGAACCAGGATCGTGAGATTCTCTGTTTTTTGAAAAATCATCTTCATTTTTTTCTTTTCGAGGACGTTTATTTTTTTATAACAAACAATTTTTGGGCTATATCCTTAAGTTATCAGAAATATGTCTTAGAACCACTAACCTGCAGATTTCCTATGACAACTTTCATCTCTTCAACAATAAATAAAAAATTGTGGGTTAAATCACCATTCATTTTTACAGAACTGTAGAATTCTAACTAATGTTGCATGAGATATTACATCTTTTTCTTTCTGTGTGTATTCAATGAGATAAATGCGCAAAACCTTTAAAAACAAAGAACGGGGTTAAATAGATTCAAGTGTCAATTTATTTAGATAATAAAATGTGTACACATACCATCACAGAGGTCTAATAATAGTGCTAATATTAGACCTCTGTGCATACCATTAAACAGACCAACAAAACGTGCACACGCAGTTTATTTTTAGCGAAGGAAAAGTATCTTTTTTATCTAATATTCAGCGTCAAGTAAAAGTGTAACCACTTCTCTTATGCACAGTAAAAATCTAAACATGTTTCAGAAAATACCTTTGCGAAAGCGACAAAATTAAAAAAAAGGAACTGAAATGTTTTATAAATTAATGTTGCTGCAATAAAACGATCTCCAAAAATACTCACGAAAACATTAGATTTTCTTCTTAAAAGCCTCAGCGAAGTTCAAATGAAAGTGACGAATAACATAGTTTTTTTTAACTTCATGGAGTTTTTGAAATTTCTAAATTTATAAAATTTGCTGAGACAAAGTTAAGTAAGAAATATCGAAATTTGTGGTAGAGATTTTGTGAAATCCTAAAAAAATGATCCTTAAAATGAAATATAATAAATAAGCGCGCGAGTTGAACAAAACGTTAAAATAAAAAAGATGTCACAAAAAATGTATTCAATGTAAAGACTTAATTTCACTTTTTCACCATTCATCCATATCAATTAAAGGATTTCATTTTCGCTTTTAGTCTCTAGGTGACGATAATATTTAGGAAATAAATTTAACGAAACAAAGTGAGGCGTTTTGACGAGCCAATGAATCTGTCTTGACTTTTGCGTCCTCTGCTTCTAGTGAAAGAGTTCTAGGGGGTAAAACTGGCCAAGTAGCTAAGCTCTGTACGCTTTTCTTTCACTGGAATTTCGTATTTGCATTGAGGCGAACCGGACTTTATGTGATATCGACAAAGGTTTCACTTCTCAAGTTGTTCTCTTCTCCAATAGCTCAACGTTAATTATCTATAGAGATGCGGTCTGTTTGGAGACGTGAGAACCAAGTCGAGTGCGCACAAGACACTTTTATAATTATCTGCCACCAAGCACGAACAGCTGCGACTGCCGAGATGCTAGACTACCTTGTTTACATACATATAGTATTGTCTCGGGTGTTTCTTGTCCTCTTGTAAAACTTATGAACCACTGGCTAGTACCACGATGCTTTATGTTCCTCAGATCATCTTGTCTGTTCAGAACAATGACTTGCTAAATAAAATTTGTACATTGTTTAAGGAGCGCTTTGAGACAGTTAACTGTGAGAAGTTTTGAAATATATTTCACGTCGACAGTATTTTTTGTGCTTCCAAAGCGTTTCTTTTTAAGGGCATATTTCATTCACTTCATAGACTCACTAGCAACTGCGGGTTCATAAAATGATTAACAAACGGTATTGAAGTACAGTCGAGGAGAAAACAACAATAACGTTGATGATCCTTGTAGAAGCTGAGTATATCTAGAAATATACAATGAGGTCGAAAGAATGATAACTGTAACAACAAAGAAACGAACCAGAAATCTTTTCTAGCGAATAGATGAGACCGAGGCGTAGCTAAGTTGAATACCAGCGGTCCGTAAAACATACAAGAAAAAGTGGGAATATTACATACAGCCTGATTTTACATTCCCACTTATATTGGTTTTATGGAGCCGCAAATTTTAAGATGCGATTTTGTCTTGCGGGCCTATTAAAGATCAAGATGAAGTTTAAAACGTTAATCAGATTGGCCGACATTTTCAGCTTTTGAGCATAATAATAACTAAGTACTTTGAACAGTTTAAAACAGAAGCTACTTTTTAAAAACTTTCATATAAATCCCAATAAACTCGATGATAACACAAAAGCTAAAGCTATTGGTAGTTAATTAAATTACATGATTTTACCTTGACAACACCTAGCTTGATGCTGAATTTTGAATCGATGACTTTCCCAGTACATAATAATTTGATATAAATATGGCCTTTGCAAATCAATTGATTGCGTATGTCCGTTTTTCGTTTAAACTAATCGTGGATTTGAGTTTGACATAAACATAGGAACTGTGAAAAATTGGACAGAGAGTCTAACACAATGCATAAAAGCAAAACATTAAAATATACTTTGATATCGTTTTAAAACAATATACAAAGAAAAATGAATTCAAAATGCCAAAAAGTATACCAGGAGGAGAGGCAATCTTGTTTACAGCTGGGGAAGCTCAATAATAACACTGATTATTGAAACTTAAAAAAAAAGCCAAGCCATGTCAACTCTGGTGTTATAACCATGTAAAATTGTCTAAATGGATATCACAAGTGTGGGATTTGATTCCACTTTGATAGCCTTGATGATGCGGTAAAAAGTTTGTGATGTGTTGAGCTAAGCTTAAATATTTGACCGGCGCCGATGGCTGTTCAAAAGAAAGTTCTTAACGTTATATCTGAAAAGATTTCGTTTAGTGTATGAAATAAGTCTAGCATCACATCACATGCAGTAAAAAATCGCTCGACCTAACAATCAGGCAATATAAAAAGTAGTTATCTTTGATATACCCTTTAGTTTAGAAACCAACTTCTCACAAAATATACTTTCCTGAAATTGATATTTGCGTTGACAAAACTAGACCAACATGACGTTACAGGGAAAACCGTTTGATGGATCGAAATTTCTCTCACACACAACAAGAAGCGATCAATTTTCATTCAGTATTTACACACCAAGTTAATCTTCAGTGTACTTGCAGATCATACTATGATCATCAAAAGCAGTTTTTTACTGTACCGTTTAAGAGGAATAAATAGTGGAGGCAGCCACTGCGAAATCAAATGATTGAAATATTATAAAGGTATGAACACTGCTGATTTCATACCTTTATGATATTTCAACCGTTCAAGAGGAGACAGCTTAGCGTCACTCTGTGTATACCTCGGAAAACAACCAGTATACTTAGTCATTTGATTTTTTCGACAAAAACAAATTGCTATTTCGCTACCTCAATCTGTCACTTTCCCTCAAAATATTCCTAAAATTATACAGATAGGTGTCAGACAACACAGCAGCATTTCCCTGGCACGATTGAGCACTTTGTGCTTGGCAGTTCTAAGGAATTACAATAACAAGGCAGGGCTCATGTAATTGACCGCTGTCCAAACAAGCGCAATGGGGCGTTCATCTAAGCCGCTCTTTAAATACTCATTGGTCACCACAGAGTGCTGGCTTGAATCTCTGTAGGTCTGAAAAGTACACATAACGTCACACTAACACCAGAAAGGCTACCTAATAAGGACATAAAAATTTACGAAAAAAGAAGAAAGTATCAGCCTCTAGAAAATGTAAAAAAAAGATAGTTTTGTTCAATTTAAAAAATAAGAATGTAAGCGGCCGTTCTGAAGATGAACTCTGAATCATTAACAGAACATTAAGATCATTTTTTGAAAAAAAAATGTTGAAAGTCAAACATACTGACCAATCAAAGACGCACTCTTTATTTTTTTACGTTTCTAACTAAAAATTTTCATTGTGTTTATAATCAAGAATTTGTCGGAGAAAAACCCGGAAATAGGCAAAGGAGAGAGACTGATAAAAACAGAGACAAGAAAAAACTTATTAAAAAAAAACAATATAGAGACACCACTAGACTAACTGAACACAAATGGGTTGAAACATACGAGATATTGCTAGATCTCGACAAAGTTCCTGATTTATCGAGCATACTTAACACAGATATTTCAACTTTTAGCGCAAGATGTCCTTTACGCCATCAACAACACTCATGACACAAAGGATCCTAAAATTTATTTGTGGTCTATTTATGAGAACTGCTCATTTCGGCTTCAGTCCGAGTGTTTTGAGGGTAACAACTGGTATTTTTACTCCCCTCAAAGAAGTAAAAAAACACAAACAACAACAATAAGCAAGAGGAAATTCGATATCGTGATAAAACAGTTCGTTTGTATTAACTATACTTGTGCTTCCATCGTTGTGTATAGCCTTATTTCAATTGAAGATTATATAGATATATATATATATATATTTTTTTACTTTCTAAATCTAATAACCACTTCAGCCTACTTCATGCTATTCTTCTAGGCGTCAAAATCACTTCGCATATTTCTCTGTATTAAGTACAAACCTACTAAATAAGATAAGTTAACTCCATAAATTAACTTTTCAGAGTCTCAGGACTTAAACAAAAACACGTGATCAGTACATTTTAATTACGAGGTACTTGTTATGTCTTCGTATGTCATCTTATAGAAAAACTTATAACCTCGATCAAAGATCTTTCACAGCGTCTTAATCTTGATTAGAAAACAGTCACTCCGAACAGCTTAGCACGAAACCTATGCTGTTTTTTAAGTATAACTACTCACAACAAAACTAACAAACAAATCA
>BMAT01006179.1:6256-16997 GCA_019649035.1 Elysia marginata
TTTTTTTTATCTACTTCCTGTTCCTTCCCTCTGGTTGCTCCAACCATGATGTTCACTGTTACCGTAATAGAATTCAAATCAAATTAGTCCTAATCTATTTCCACCATCGGATGAAAGAAGAATAAATTCGCACACTGTAACACACACACGGTCAATATATTAATTGAAAATTTAATTACGCACAACCAAGTTCACTTTGGTCTTGCGATCCGTTGAAGATGGATGTGCGACTTTGATCCAGCGGTAGGAAATGAAAACGATGCTCCAAGAAGAAAAGTTAGAAAACGCGCAAAGTGGTCAATGGAATGGTTCCTGAAGCCTTCAACGTTAGGCCACACCATATTACTACGTGAACTGAACCATAATGAGCCAGTTAATTTTAAAACTAGTTCCAACATCCGCCAGTCTCCAAAGCTGAAAGCATGCAATGCCATCGTCCACACTAGTCTAATGTCCTCCCACCGTAAAAGTCTGTCAAGCTACAGTAAACAGGATTAAACAAATGTGAACTTAAAATTTAACTTAAGTTTATAAATATCAAGAATAATAATAATTTTAATAATACATTGTAATGCTTGGGAAGAAAAAATTACAAAGGGAACTAAAAAATACAATTTTACTTTAAGTACTATTCTTTTGTTTGTTTCCCTTAAAAAGGTCAGCCAGGAAAAGGATGGGTTTTGATGGAGTAAGAGAGAAAAAATCAGTTGCTTAGCGGTAAGGCTTGGTGTGTGCTAGACTGGTAGTTTTAGATGATCCTTCAAAATATGTCGTAGTTCTTCTTAGCGAGAGCGCTTTAGAGACATAGTTGTAAAGGGTTATTATCGCTCTTAAAATATCTGCTTTTTTATCCGCCTTTTTTCACTAAAGATAAACCAACCTGTAAACGCGTGCAAAGCTTGATATCCCACAAGCTCTATCATGATGCTTTCTAATATGGATTGCAAGACACTAGTGTCAGTTAAAAAGAAATAAACTTTGATTAACTCAATGCATAAAAATTTATGGACTCTGAAATAAGCTGGGTGACTAAACCAATCTTTTCATGCGGACAGCCAACTTTGACTAGAAAAGTTTAATGTTCCTTGAGCACTATTGAGATGCTTACTTAGAGAGTAATAATAATTATTTCCATAGTTATTCGTTTGTCTGTTTCCATAAAGTTTGCCTTTATTAGGTGATTAACAATATATTTCTAAAATTCACTCTAACTAAAACTTGTCATAAAATTATTGTTGATAGTTTCAACTCACAGGTAGACGTACCAAGTTTATGTGATCGTATTGTATAGTTGAAACAAAGCAAACGAGACACAAAACGATTGTAACAACTCCCTTGACAAACCAAGGTTAATGTTTACAAAACCATGTATTAATAATAGAGCAATGCGAAAAACTCACTTAGTAACGGCAGCTGCTACTCTACTTGGACTTTCAACGTATAATATAAAAATAATACCTGCTCGACCCAGAGAAGCTACACAAAGTTAAAATGCACTAGCTGCACTGTGTTAAAATATTCCTAAATTTTCTTTTCACGACAGAGCTCAATGACATATATTTAACTCTTTACTCTAAGCCCTTAGGATTTAAAGCAGAGAGCAGGTGAAATTGTCAAAATCCTAAACAATGTACCGTGCATAGTTGTTTTCCTAATCACTAAAATTTAAGCCTTTATGCATGAAAACCTGTAGAAAATAAACAACATGCATCAATTGTGTGTGCTAGATTAAACAGTTTATAGCATTTTATGGTGTGTGGGTTTGTTTAAAAGAAGTTTCAATTGAATTGTCTAGTTTATTGTCGGGCCATTTTCCCATTAACACTGTAAAATATATAGTAAAAATAAATTAAGTACATATGCATTATAAATACGAGTACATTAAAATCTCCAGTAAATAATAACAGGGAAATATAATAAATTATACTGAGCATGGTACATGTTATATCCAATACGAGTCATAAATCCTTAAACCAATTTTACCAATATTACCAATGAAAGCAATACGGTATTTTACAGAATAATAAGTGGTTTTGTTTAACCTAGTAGGGTGTGCATAAAATTCTGTTAGGATAAATAGAAAACATGCTTAAAAATTAGGTAACTCGGTCAATACAATTTATTTGTATAAAACACATGGAATGACTTACTAATTATGTTAAGCTATTCTTTTTATATTCTTTTCTGAAATGATGAAAGATTTTACGACATTTGAAAAGTTATTGGCATCTATTAGCAACATTATCAACTTGAAATCAGAGACAAATCGTGTACTAAGGATTTTGAGATATTTAGCACCGATAGCACAACAGGCTGCGCAAGAAGTTAACAATAAGACCTTCAGCTGCTTCAGTCAGCTGTTGGAGTGTGTCTAAGTCTATGGCAATCTGTTGGTGAGACCCCTGCTTTGAATTTAATATTAATATCTCTAAACGGTTTGAATAATAGGCATAGACAAATATTTTTCTGGTTCTAGGAGGTTTTTAATAACCATTATAGAAATGAAACTGATCGCTTTCACATAATTTTGCCGAACATTCCTGCTAAAAGATACCTTTAGGTCTTCTTTTGAACTCTGCAAGAAATACTTTTTCGTTACCAGAACCCTGGATTAACCAGACTACACCAAAGCCAAGAGCACATTAGCATGCTTTTATACCAGTAATCATGTTAGATCCTCTTTTATGAAGTCAGTTAGTATAGTAAATGCTTGGTGGGCAATACGTTTTTTTGGAAGTTTTAATAGCCTCAGACAATATTTGATACACTTAGTCATAGCATTAATTTTAAGGGTTACCTCCCAGTCTCGACACAAGCAATGGAAATAGGAGTAGAAGTAGATACATTTAGATATCTTTTTAAAGCTCATGTATGAGCCTTGTTGATTTGGTCAATTTCTTTTCAATTCCCCAAGTTTTGGCAGCATAGGTGAGGAGTGGTTGAATTTTTATATCGAATATTTTGGTGAAGACATAGATATCACGATAGATCATTTTGTGAATATAACGCAGTATTTCAAAAACAGCTTTCTTTGATTTTGCTGTGAACATATATAAGAAGCTGCGTCTAAGATAAGTCTAGTGGAAAACTCTAAACCATTGTGTAAGAATTGACAATATTTACATGCTCACAGCCATAGTGCCATTTTTGTGACGTCACAAATGACCATCTTTCCTATAAACAATGGCGGTTTTGTGTAGATTAATAGTTAGACCTAGCCGATCTAACTCTGACTTTACATTATTCAGTTGATTTGTAGCCCGGCAACACATTTGTACAAAAGGATCAAGTCATCAACAAGAAGTAAAAGGAACAATTCACGTAATCCTTGCTTCAGTTGTATACCATGTTAGCCTCTCGCATTCCCATTCATAGCTAACTACATGTAATTTATAAAGAATGAAAACGACATTGGGCTGGTCATGCAGTCTTGTTTTAAACCATTGGGACAGTCAAAGTAAAAGGCGAGATGATCATTATTAGTTCCACATTGTTTTAATTGCTGCTTTGACCGGAGAAAATATTCCTTGGAAGGCCTGAGTCATTTTGCTATGAATCCCATTATTGCGAAGGACAGCCCAAAGACAGTTTCTATTTACTTTATCATAAAGCCTTTTTGTAATCAACGAATGCTGCGTAGAGATTCCTGTTCTCACGAAATTGCTTCTGTATTATAGCATAACATGTAAATGTATGGTCGACTATAAAATATCCTGACCAGGATCCTGCCTGCTCTTCGATTACTTTGTGATTCGATTCTGCCCATGTCGATAATTATACATAATCTTTATTGACAAGTGAGACAAATAATTATAGTTCCTCAATAATTGATGGTATCGTCAGGGTCTATTTTTTAGGCAGTGGTAAAATGATAGATTTCTGGAATTCAAGAGGGCATTTATTGGAGTCGAAAATATATTGGCAAAAAGCAAGAGAAAATGGGCAGAAGATGGCCTTAAATTTTCTAAGCATTTCCGTTAATATTGCAGTGCTGGGTCGAAGATGACGTATCGCGTCATCAATTTGTTTAGCAGTCATGAGATTACATAGATATATAGGTAACTTCACTTTTATCTTTACTAAATTCGATATTGGCTGCATGTTCAATCTCGGGTGGATCATCGTTATTGGCTTCAAAGAAATTTTAAAATGAAACCTCTGGTCAGGAGTAACTTTACCACTTATAATAGTTTTACAAATGACACTGCCAATTTCTTTCCAGAACAGCGTATAATTATTTGCGATTCCAAGGATAATATTTCTATCTCGCCCAGGAATAAGAAGTACGTTTCATTTGTAATACTTTTTCTTGTAATCTCTGCGTACGTCTAGGTATACCTTGCACGACAAAAATCAACGAAGGCACCATTTGACTTGTTTCTTTGACCTTTTACACTCCGGGTCAGACCACGTATATTGAAATTAAATGTAAGAGAGAGAGAGAGACAGAGTGAGTGAGATTGAGAGAGACAGACAGAGAGACACAGACAGACAGACAGACAAAAATGGGTTAATTTAAGCTTTTAGGATTTTATGGATTTTCATAAGTGAGATATAGAGAAGGAAATAACGTAACAGCCAGGACCTATTAGAGAGACATTCGTTAATTCCTCAATGCGGCTGATTTTCAGCACGGCTGTTGCAATGGTTAACTTTGATTTCTTTGTAGGCTAGAGATCTTTTACTCTCGTCAAGCAGCACGAAAAGTTCATCACGTTAGACCCAAAGGTCTTCAGAGCCACGACAAGGCTGCACGGTAATTCACATTAAGTGGGCATGTAAGAAAAATGCCACAGCCTTCTTTGTTTAGTCGTCTTTCGAGCATTACTTTCTTCACAATAGAGCTGAAAAAGTATTATTTCTTCATCACAGACATACAAAAGAGCCACAGCAATAAACAAAACATTATATCTTGAAGCTATGGTATTACAAAATGTATTTCAAAGATTGCATCTTACGAAATTCTGACCTAGCATTAGGTGTTTTTTTTCATGTAGTACGAAATTTTTCTCTTGCGACCTACATGAAATGATCACTTTTGATAAAATTAGAAATCTCAAGACAACACAACGACAATGTTATTGACAGATTTGAATGAGTAAAGAGGATATCATTGGCGAATGAATTGTTTGAAGAAGTCAGCCTTCAAATGTGAAGACTTTAAAAACACAGGTTTCGTTTTACGAATCCCACGTCAATTTAATTTACAGCATACAAAATGACTTGAGAAGCTTCGAAGTTCTAAAGCGAAACTAGGAATGCTGGAAACTTGAGTTTTACACTAAAGGTCGGCGACGCGTTCTCCAGACACTAACCTTAAATATGATCTATGGCCATAAGGAGAGGGAAGCAGATTTGGTTTGTTTTCTTTTTACTCAACCAAGAGACCTAAGACCAGCAGGCCAGCGAAGGTAATGGGCTACCTCGTGGTTTACGTAGTAAACACTCCACCTTGATAGTTTTGCACCCCATCTCCATAGTTTGCCAGTTTATGTTACCGCTCGTGTGGTCTGCAAAATGCAAACCACAAGAAGGTTTCATGTTGGGTTGATGGGGCCTGAGGTAAAATGTAACGTAAATTTACAAAAAAACATGCTCTTTTTTGCACAGTCTGCACCGATAGGACATTTTCCTCAGTGTATATCCAGTCTTCAAAACCGCTTTGCGATGTTATCTTCCTATCATGTAAAAAGATTTGAGCGTAAGAAATCTTAAAGTAAAAGGTGGCATGAATAAAAAATGCGATTAATGGTAAGCCTACTAATCAGAATGACGACTTAAAAACTAACCCTGCAAGAACTTATATCAACTCTATATTGTATAAACCTACCACCAGATGGCTGTCTTGCTTCGATTCTTTTACGTATAGTAAAAAGATAGCCCCATTGTGTGAGACTATCGTCTGTATATATTTGTAATTGAACCCCCCTGTCAATAAATCTTCGCCTACATGCTCCTCTTGATGACGATCATCATCTAAGTGTGCGCGTAGCAAACGTACGTGGAGTGGAACTTTTTTAAAATCAAGTTCAGGGCATTAAAAGTGACAGGCAAGTCAGCTTCACGATCTGCGAATGTTTTTATTCACAGAATGGTCTACATTTTGTTCCATCGCTTTGGGTTGAATTAAAGTACAGGTAAAATAGGGTACAGATGCTTCTGGTCCAGAACGTGCTAATTACGACTCACTGTTACCAATGAAAGGATGGCGTTGGCTTCACTGTGCTCACTGACCTCGTAAACATATATACCAGTGCACGTCACTGCTGATTACTTTATCGCGCTCCGTAAGCCTACATTACATTTCCATTAACTGAGCTTTTCAAGTGTGTAGCGGCTCATCTAGCTATGTTGTTGAAAATCGGCAAAACGATGTCTACCGAAAACTTTCGTAATGGAAGCAATCTCTATACATTAGTACTACTTAGTAATCGGGCCATCATTATAAAGGACTATGTAATTTTGAACGATCAAATTAAATTTTATTCTGTAACCTTGCACAGTAAAACATGAAAATTTTCTACCCTTTTTTTTTGGAAAACCAATCCGTAAAATCAGAACCGTATCAAATAGTTTTATACATTTTTGGGACGTTTTACGAATCTACAAAATAATGTTTAAAACAAAAGAACAGAAAATTACAAATTGAGCCCAATGATATTTTCACAGATAAGTACAGCAGTTGCGAAAAGGGAACTTGAACTGCTCAGATGTAAGTTTGAGTATTAACTCAACTTTGGCATTTGGGAAAAGTTACTTACGGGGTCGAGTTTTAAACACCCATCCAATATAGGCCTAAGTACTTTAAAAAGACTAGGTAGGCTACTTTGAAAAACCTTTACAAGTACAACACAGGGACTCCTAATGCAAGATGGTGCTTTTTTCATTTAAGGCAATAAAGCTTATTAACGTCACACTCAACAANNNNATAAAGACAAAAGCTAGAGAGTACAACTCAATTAGTTAAAGACAGTGAGGTTACAGTAGTGGTAGTGTTTGAAGTCATAACTATAGCAGCAGCAGCAGTAGTAGTAACAGTAGTAGTGATAGTAGTATAGTAGCAGCAGCAGCAGTAGTAGTCACAGTAGTAGTAGTAGTAGTAGTAGCAGCAGCAGCAGCAGTAGTAGTAACAGTAGTAGTGATAGTAGTATAGTAGCAGAAGCAGCAGCAGCAGTAGTAGTCACAGTAGTAGTAGTAGTAGTAGTAGTAGCAGTAGCAGCAGCAGCAGCAGTAGCAGTGGTTGTATTATTACTATTATTATTATTATTATTAGTAGTAGTAGTAGTAGTAGTAGTAGTAGTAGTAGTAGTAGTAGTAGTAGTAGTAGTAGTAGTAGTAGTAGTAGCAATAGTAGTAACAGCAGCAGCAGTAGTAATAGTAGTAGTAGAGTAGTAGTAGTAGTAGTAGTAGTAGTAGTAGCAGCAGCAGCAGCAGTGGTAGTATTATTATTAGTATTATAATTAGTAATAATAGTATTAGTAGTAGTAGTAGTAGCAGCAGCAGTAGTAGTAGTAGTATTAGTAGTAGTAGTAGTAGTAGTAGTAGTAGTAGTAGTAGTAGTAGTAGTAGTAGTAGTAGAAGTAGTAGTAGTAGTAGTGGTGGTGGTAGTAGTAGTAGTTTGGCAGCAGTGTTTGTTGTTTTGTCAAAATGATTTTGTCTAATCAGAAAATACTTTATTTCTTTATAATTATAGCCTTTTATGATGCAAGAGTATGAGCAGTATTGATTGTTACATATTACATGTTACTCTCAAACCAAAAACAACTTCTGCTTAGCTTTACTGAAAACTTTTAAAGTCGAACTCGTTTTATTTAACTGAGTAAGTAATAATTATATATTTTCTTCTTTCTACATGTATCTATGTACGCGCATAACCGCAATGGTTTTATTTTCTGGCATACTTCATTCACGAAAAGAAGATGCTGGCCTTTCTTAGAGTCTCGTGGTTGCGTCGTTATGTTACATGAACTCTGTTGGCACCAGACAAGTCACGCCGCGTAGATAAAAAGACGCGCATGCCAGAACGGCAATCGCTTGAGGAGTAACCTGTCCTATTCTTTGCTTACTGAAGAGTGAGTCCAGTCAAATTGATTAGACTGCTGACCTTATGCTCCACACTCAGAGCAACTTGACCACTTGACCACCCATTAGCCTTTGAGGGTCAGACAGATTACACTAATACCGGGGTCGGTTCCCTAGCTCTGTATCGCTGCATCTAGTTTTTCTTCTTGATTATCGTCCATTTCAAGGGTGAAAAGTCAAAGATTGGTTATTTCATCCGATGCCAAATTCACCAGCTTTATACGGAAATGGACCGACGGCGGCTCAAAATCAGCATTGATAATAAAAATTGTTTTTTAAAAATTGAACCAAACTCCAACCATTTAGATCGATGCTTGTTGATTAGTCCAAAGTATTTTTAGCACAGTGAGTTATTACTTTACTAACCGATCAGGGCTATTCATTCACAACTACTTATCAATATTATTTTGTGGTTCTAAAAATACTTTGAGTTAAGACAGAGGAAAAGTATTGAGTTGTATTTATGGGTCTAGTTAATATAATGAAACCAGTTTTTAAAAACCGCTTTGATGTTGGTGTTAGTGTGGAGGTGGTGGTTGTGGGGGTAGTCGTCGCCTTCTTCTTCATCATCATCCTCCCATCATCAATATCATCATCATCATCTTCGTCGTCGTCGTTCTTCGTATTGTGAAGATGGTGTGTTATTTTTTCAAAAGTTAGAAGTTTAGTTTCTGATCATTATAGTGAATAAAAAAAATGCGTTTATCAGATTTTAGTCACTGATTTACCTAACTGCAGCTATGCATCAAAACCATTGAACTAAATATGTGCAGATACGTTTCTGCATCAGCCTGGAGTAACTATCTTTATAATTAGATATGTCCAAAATTATGTACACGATACGGTGAAAGTAATAAAAAATATTTTCCCAAATAAGATCGACCTCGTAAGATCACACGTCATGAAAAGAAGATCTACACAATGCGCAAAAGAAAGTAAAACCTAACGGTACAAGAACTATTGCTTTACTCTAAGTAGCTGTCCCAATAACCCAATACACTCATTAAATGCTGTTTATTGTGAAAAAACTAATGAGTGCTGTGTTGCTGTGCATTGATTTCGTCAGCACACATTGAAGAGTAGTAGCAATAACACAATGCTACGTTTAAAACAGATCTACGCTGCATCCCGCAAACAACGCTTGTTATGCGGCTCTCTGAAAACACTTGGCAATTTTTAGTTATTGGCACACGAACTAGATTTCTTTTGTTTTGTTTTTTCTGTTGATAAATTAGGCCTATCATGTCGGGTGGTGACGGCTCCACTATGGTTCTGTCTATCGCAACCAGCTGCTGTTCTCCACGCTCTTCATACCAGCAGATCATTAGTTGCCAGCACACACCGAACTACATGACAGCAGGCAGTTTACGTTCTATGTGCCTTGAACTTACCTCAAGGAATTACACGGGCAGAAAATGTTACGAATTTGTAGAAATAAAAATAATGAAAGGTTTAAAAGCTTAAGTTGCCATGACAGCATGTCTAGTGCTGTTTATTAGAAAAATTGCTTTTGTAAATTATACATCTCGACAATTTCGTGTTAAAACATATCGTGTACAAAGTCTGGCAAAGAAACTTATTTCACTTGCTAAGCATGGGTTTGATCCAGCGCGATCTATAGTGGGATCCAAACCATCCAAATGTAAACAAGTTCTTTTAAAACTGGAAAACTGACCTACCATATTAGGTGTTTTTACTTTTAATGCAAACTGGAAAACAAGAAATGAGTTAAGGGCCGGCCCCAGCACGACCTATTGTGTGGGCCAAACCATCCAAATGTAAACAATTATTACTGTTAAAACTGGGAAACTGACAACTCGTACGAGGTATTTTAAAGCGAGTTAGGACAAGTGTGAACTGGAAAACATTGAATACTTTATGGCCAGCCTTCAACACAGAGTTTATTTTGAGTTTACAATTGTTCCAACTCACTTGAAAATACTCATAGGATAGGTCAATGTAAAACCTTTACAAAAATTTTTTTCCATTTGGATGGTTTGGCCTCCCTTTCTAGGTCGCGCTGATTTGATCACAAAAAGCCAAATAATGATATTTGAAACAGAAAAAACCCTGGCCATTTTATCTTAACTCGAGATTTAACTCTCCTTGTCATTTAATGTGACGTACTATGTAAATTCGTCGAAGCTTGTAATAAAAAAATATACCGAATATATTGTAAAATCTTGTATCCTATAATCATTTTAAAAAAGGCATAATTTATTTTCAGTAGGAAAATTAAACAACAGTGAAAAAAATATTCTGCAATGACAGAGGTCTCCAACTTCACCAGAAACGCCAACAAAATATCAATGTTCGCTCATTGTAACAAGACCGTGTCTTCTCATTAAGTGATTTTTAAAAACCAATTGGACTTTTTTTTCTCTAGAGCTTTTTGATAAAAATTTTATTCCTTATTAACCTGTAACATAGATGAATTTTAAATGTGTGTATACTACGTTTTTGTCAACGTGAATGGTGCTTCTTTTCCATTTAAACACCTGTCATTAAGTAAAATTATCCTTACTTCTGTAATGTTGTTAAATCTTAATGGTGGTCATCTTTTCAAATTTTCTTTTCATATTCCAACTTTAGGCAGCAGACTACGCTTTTCATGAATAACAAGCTGGCAGACCCGTTCAAAAGAACGGGAAACAGAAAC
>BMAT01006179.1:53211-77121 GCA_019649035.1 Elysia marginata
GAGAGAGAGAGAGAGAGAGAGAAAGAGGAGAGAGATATGAGTGTTGCAACTATTAATGATTACAGAACTTGGCGAGAATGCAATCAGGATCAAAGGGCGAAAAGTTGCAGTTTTCACCAAGTTTAAAATACGTTCTACTCTAGATAGAACTTCTGTTTAGAGAATCGATCCCCTTGCTCGGATCTGAGTGTTGATAAATGCCGAGACAAGTTGTAAATGTAATCTTGTGTGAGTTTCTTTGAGGACAGCTGGAGAAGAGGAAGTTTCAAGAGTTATCTATGGTTTATGTACACAAGGATTTAAAGAAAAGTGAAAAAAAATTTGCCTCAAGTAGTGATCATTTTTCTAAAATGTTCTTTTTCATATTTGTACAGACCTAATGCTCATGTTTATGAAGAACACATCAAGTAAAAAATAATAGAAATGAAAGAAAAACAACGGGAACCTAACTGTAGGAAGGGGCAAATAACAACACATTCTCATTATATCAGATCAATTGGAAAAAAATGAAGCATGTACTAATTATCTTAACAAAAACAATCAAACAAATCAAACCTAAAAACCGCGTAAGGTTTCCAGATTTACATATTGAATGCAAGGAGTCCATGATTTAAAAATCATTGTTACCAAGGTTTCTTCCAAAAAAAAACAACTACCACGGCTATTTCTGTTCGCCGGTTACAATTAGTTTTAATCTGCATTCGAACACTGTCTCGTTGTCTTGTTATCGTTGGCGCACTGGAATCAAAACAAACATGTTATCTTTACAGACAAAGAGCGCCTTTGGTTACGACAGTTTCTTTTACTATTTACTCAACGTAAAATTTATTTTTGTCTCTTACTTCACTTAATGACTACAATTTTGACACGACTGATTTCCCTTTCGCTTTTTTTCGCAATCGCGCGTAGCTAATTATATCGTATGCATATGGTTTAATTTCGCCCGACGCATAACCAAATAAAATTTTGCGTGTATATTTGTGTTAGCTTCCATCTCAGTACCTCTGATGAAATAAAACGCCCCGTGCCTGTAAATGCTACAACAAAGTGTACTTTACATTGTTGGCGTATAACCATCAGCCAATCACAATAAACGCAGACTAGAAAGATTTCTTACAACATTATCTTCCAACAACCATCTCTTCGGAGAGCTTAAGAGACGGAAAATCACCGGTTCAAGAACGTCTTCCATCTCGCTGTACTGATGAATTCGACAAATGCTTTCGGAAAACTTGCTTGAAAACATCTACATACGTATGTCGTCAACAACGATGTATAACACAATCTTACCGTTGAAAGTCATTGGGCATCACTTAACCTTTGTCTCTGCATTATTAAGATATGTTGTTTCAATCAAAATTCTTGCAAGGTGGGTGCATTTTTCTGTAATCTAAGTCCTAGCATAAGGGAAAAAATAACCCACAATATGACCGATCTCGACATCACAGGGGGAGAGAAAGGATGTGCCAAAAGCTAGAGACAAAAACATACTGACTCTCAAATTTCATGTAAATTTATCACAGCTCGGTGCAAACGGTAGAGTGTAACGTTATCATTACTTCAACGATAAGCACACACCGCAAAGGATACCTCGAAGTCGCGTACACTGATGACAAGTCTGTACTTCGGGTTGTATTGAAACCTAATGGGTTAATCCTGCGCGAGAGAATCCATTTTACTCGCGCGTATCGAATGGATTTTTTACTTTTTAAACACACAGTTATCAAGGTCTCAGTCATTGTGATGTTGTGAGCGAAACTCATGAAAACATCCATTGGATGAGACTCAAGAAAAAAATGAGTTAGAGATAATCATTTCAATATGGGCTGAGAATCTTCCAGAAATCAAATATGATCTATCATTAACATCGACACTGTTTGATATTAACTATGACATTTGGTATTTTCTTGCCATATATGCCAAAATATTTTTTCTTGTCCGCTTTTTGTTAGGATACATGCATTGAATACTTCCGCTCTGATGTTATAAAACTGTCATCAATCCAAAAGTACACTATGATATTATGCAATTGATGTGAAGAGAACGAAATAGGTATATAAAAGAAATATTATTTTGTCGCAAATTTTAAATAAAAAAGTCATTTTTTGTACATTTATTCTAAATATTTTTTATCACCCAACTGGTTCTGTTTCAAAGGGGTATAACCTGTTTTGCTCTAACAATATCGCAGGGCCAGCTCCATCGTTATCCTCGTATTCTCAGCCAATACGCATTGATTAAAAAGTAATGTGGGTACAGCACTAGCCGACCCGCACTGAAATGCCATCGGGTAAATTACCACTGGTTAGTCAATGCGATGCTTAACTATTTTAAACGTCACATCTAACAAAATAAAAAGTAAAACCCCTTTTTTTTTTACTAGCCAGGAATATTTTTTAGCTTGCGCTGCTAAATTGTAAACCTATATAAATATAACCTATAGATAAAAATCATCCACAACGTCAGTGTCCTACCAATATATATTTTTTCTATGCTTAAGTAAAAAAATGCCTTTCTGTGTCTAGTGCTTTCCTTGTGATTTTTGTGTGTGTGATAGATATAACAACTTTCAAATTTCTTAACATTTACACAGTAGAATTAGCAAAATGAAGAGTACATTTACATTGTTATTATTATTTTTTTAACTATTACTATTGTTAATATTATTATTATTATATTTACTATTACTATCGTTTTTATTATTATTATTATTAATATTATTATTATTATTATTATTATTATTATTATTGTTATTATTATTATTATTACATTTTGAGATGCGCGTGTGGGTCTAGAGTTTTTTTGTATGTATTCGATGTTCTACTCATTACTTCAGGATTAATGTGCTTGCTCCTTGCTCCCTTTACTGAATGTAAACACGACCTACAAAAATTATTTATACTCTTTTTAGAACTGCAAATTATGTTTGGTGAAAGGCTTTTCAAAGAGTGCACCGATTTTGATGCGGTTTTTACCAGAAGGTGCGTAAAAAATTGCTGTGCAATGTTAATGCCTTTGATGTTTTAGATTCATGTTCAGTTTGTTTTCTAGAACCAAAAATCAAAAATTTGATTTTTTTTGTGAGCGATTCTAGACCTAAATTCGTCAGTTTTAAGACTTTCAAAGCAAACTTCCGCTTCCATATAGTGACTCTAAACCGAGATAGGTGCTTTTCGAATCAAGAAGGATAAATCATTCACACAAAAATGAAAGTAACGTTCCGGCACTAGATCTAAATTCTCTTGGATATTGAAGTGAACTATGAAAAGGTAGGCCGAGGCTACGCAAGCTTGACTATTAAAGTGCATAGATCTAGATTTAGCTTTGAAAAGGGAATCGAAAAGCATAAGTTACATAAGAATGGGAGTAACTTCTCGGCTCTAGATCTATCATCTACATCATCCTGGATATTGAAGTGATCTGTTAAAAGGTAGGCCTAGGCTACGCAATCTAGACTATAAAAGGGTCTGGATCTAGATCTAGATTTAGTTTTAAACAGGCAAACAGTGATCAATGCATCAATGCTATATATATTTAGAGATCTTGATCTCCTTTAGAAAAGACAGGAGATCTAGATTCAGATTTTAAAAGGCAAACAATGATCAATGCATCTAGGCTAGATTAGGCCTGGACCTAGCCTAGGTTTTGTATGAATTTTGTTTCGTTTAAGGGTCTACATGAGATTTTTGTTCGATTTTGAGGAGGTAAAGGCCGACTTATTGCTTCGTAATAATTGAGAGAAAGCGATAGAAATAGGGAATAATATTATATAACATAACATAGCTTCAAGGAGATGCAAAAGCGGTAACTAATAGGGAAAGAAAAAAATTAAAAGAATAATTTATGATTTTTTTAGCGGGAGTGTTCAGACATTTGTCGATAGAGTGAAAAGGTAGGCCGAGGCTGCACACTCTAGACTATTAAAGTGTATAGATCTAGATTTAGCTTTGAAAAGAGAGAAGAGGATAAATTGTAAAAAGATGTAAATTGATGTTTTCAAAATTGGACTGATAGTGATACAGTCAATAAGAGGTTAGATAAGGAATGAAAGGCAACTTATGACACAGTCCAGTCTATTTTTCGACCAGGCAGGGTACACCCAAACTAGTTCACTATTACTGCATGTTCAAGAAAAAATGACCGAAAAGACAAAAATGAGATAGGAAGTAAAACGTATTCGACAGAGAAAACCCTAAAGCCGGAGGGAGACACAAAAACACAGACGTTAACCTCCTCCGCAATTTACATCATGTAAAAAAGTGAAAATAATTGTTTTAAACGATAACAAAAATCAGCACACCAATTGGTATTGCAATTTATTTCAATCAATCAGTGTTTATGAAACTTTTCAAGCGGTGGATATCTGAATCTTTTGCTCATACTAGCCTGCACTGAGCAGCAAATCCCCTCTTGCACTACCTGGTTGGGTAGGCAAGATGAGTACAAGCCACTGAACACGTGTATCTTCAATGCATGAGCGCCTTTATGGTTACCAGAGCATGGATTGGGCCAGGTTAGAGGCAAATAAAAACATGGTTTTCAAGTTGTCTTCGATGTGTTAAGATGGATGTTTGTTAACAAGAAAACAAAACACCTTCAAAATTTAAAGGATTTTTTATGTTTTGGTTTACCAAAAAATATTATGATTATGAAAGAAGATTGGGGTAAATTGTTGTACTTGAACAATTGACGAATCCATGATATGCTTAATGCGGATATCTGTTGTTTGTTAGAAAGAAATACACCACGGCATTATGGATAACAGCTTAAGTGAAATGGATAGATATACAAACAGATTGAGGATAAGGAGGAAATGAGCGAGGTAAAAAACAAATGAAAGATAAAAAGGAAAGAGAAAGAAATAGGGGGATAGATAAGTAAGTATAGAGAGAGCAAGGGTCACTGAATGAGGAGAAAAACAAGTGAAAAATAAATAATAAGATATAGAGAAAGGGCAGCGGAGCATAGCGATATTTAGAAAGACAGATAACTACATATTTTAATAAACAGATAGATAGATAGTTGGATGGATAGATTGATGGGTGGGTTTATACATTGATGAGGGGCAGGTGGTTGTTCTAGTAGATGAAAATAGAATAGATGGAAGACTAAGCTTTTACAAATATTTTTGATAATTATAGTTCCTTTCATCAGATCAATATAGAAGTGGAGTGCGTGAATGAATGGGAAAGAAAGAGGGGCAGTGAGAGAGGCTTACAGAGAAGAGAAACACAGATAGAGGTAGAACTAAAGATAAATAGAGAGAGAGACAAAAGGCAAAGGCATTGACAAGGGTAGAGAAAGGGAAAGACAAGGGTTGAGAATAAGAGAAACATAATGACATGTTGTCAGACTCAAAGAGAAATCAAACAACGTTGTTCATTGAAAAGGTATTAAAAGGCCAAAACCAGACACGCTAACAGACAAGCAGAGAGACAGTTAAGGGGATAAACTGAGAGATAGGAGAATATGTTGAGATAGTCACCTATTTGTAATAATCATTGTAAGACTACTTTTTGTAAAACTAACTTGTAAGCCTCTGAAGCTTGAAAAATTGCGATAAGATAGCCAAATAAGTAGACTTGTTATAACTTGGTTTAAAAAATTTTACGCTACGTTTGAAATATACCTTTAAGCCACATGCAAGACCACCAATACTATATTTTTTAACTTAAAAAGGGAAAAGGTTTAAAATGGACTAGATCTAGTGTAAGCAGCTTGCAAACTTTTGCAATTCGCTATCAAGAGAATTATGTACATGTTCTTTGAAGTACGAAAACTCCAATTACTAAATATAAATTGAAATATTATGTGTGTTTTAAGTGTGCGGTTTGAATCGGCGGTGGAGGAGGTGTTCATTCTCGGTTCTTTTGCGTTTATTGGTCGCAGCGTCTTTTGTATCTTTAGTGTAACACTTTACTAAGTTTAAAAACACATTGAAGCCAAACTGAATTAACGATGCAAAGAGACACAAAAAGGTATCTTTAGCTTGATTCAACACGTGAAAACAAACAATCTTAAGATATGCAAAAATTTGTTTGCTTTGAGAACGGAAGAGCACTGGGTGCGGCTCAGCTTCAAAAGCCATGGAGACCAAGTGAGAGTGGATAAGGGCTAGGAAAGGTAACCTCCATACGTTCACTCTCTGGCCAAGCTAGCGTGAGAGACTGTACTCACTAACCAACTTATGAATGAAAACGTCTCGTGTGCCCTAGTCAAGCCGAGGGCCACAGGGGGCCTGATGAGCGGCGCGGGATGCAAGAGGCCGCACCTCCCGTGAGTGGAAAGTGAGGGAAGTGCAGCGCTGCCCGTCTCACACAGACTGTTATATAAAAATGTTGACACCAAGGAGACACATGGGCAAAGTGCTTGTTTCGTTGTGAATATAGATCTCTATGCAAGAGGCTGTTTCATTTTTTTTTTAAACTTTCTGTTGTGTTGGGAGTAGTATAACGCCATTTGGATTACTATTTATTGGCCTGTAGAGAGGTATTGTTGGTGTTTTCTTTTATTTCAAAGAGAGAAGTTGATGACTTAGCTACAGCTTAAACCGGGTGAAACTTGAAGTTTAACTTTATGAAACTACCTATAGACTCTAAATGCACTGATGTCTTCACCACAGAAGCACAACTAGATGAAACACCGCTGTAAATTTTTCTCTACCCCAAAAAACTTTACATTGACAGTGTTTGGTCTTGTTTATTTGCCATAAAACTGATTCTTTCGCCCAAAAATACCCCGTTTTAGATTTTTGTCTACGATCTTCCTTTTCTTTTTTTTTGTCTTTTGGTCTTTCTTTGTACATCTTTATCTATCTATCAGTCTACACCAAATATTCAAATTATTAAAGAAAAAATATCGTGAGCGTGTCAAGTTAGTGAAACTCAAAATATTTCGAAAAAAATAAACATGGCGATTCCCAGTAATTTGTAACGTAGAAAAAATATGCAAATACTTTTATAACATAAACAATGTTTTTAAATTTGAAATTACGACATTCGAACTGTTTGAGGTGGCTACAAGAACATCATTTATCATAACTTTCTTTCTCTTTCAGTGCGTTTCTCTTAAGTCCCTTTTTGCTGACAAGAATTAAAAATAAACATTTGATTTTTTACAGCAAGAGCTACACCTTTGTTATCGATTTGAAAACTTAAAATACAATTTTATCAAGCTTGATAATTCAAAACAAACTTGGATAATTTTGTAAAGATAAAGAATTTCTAGAAGAAAGTACAAGTTGGAAAATAGAAAAGGGCAACAGGACTTTCAAGGTTAATAAATATGTAAAGTAAAGTGTTTGGAACTTTCAAACGTAGATGTGGTCATATTCTCTGTCTGGAATGACACGTTATGGAGTTGAGCTTCTTCATCTTACGTGATGTTCAGACTCTGTAACTTTTTCTGCAGCTATTTCGGATATTAATTTGTTCTGGAATCACACAATTGTATCGGTTTGATATGATCACCCATGGATATCCCCTGCTCAATGAGAAGTCTTTGCCTATTGCTGGAGGTGTGCCTCTATCTGCTCCATGGTGAGATATAAAGAGCCTTAGTCAACCAAGTTTTTTTTCGCTGTTGGTATAATTTCACTTTCTAAAACGTGTAGTTTCAGTCTTTGTACAGGAAGCAGCCCCTAAGAACGTTGTACATAATATTAAGATACATATAAGACTAGCCTCTGGTTTGTGTTTTTCTAGCTTCATTGCACAGTTTTTTTAAAGACTACTCATTATCTTGTTTGCTGTTAAAGATATTTCTTTTTATCTTGTTTTCTATATTTTTTATACAGCTATTATCTGCCCTGAATTAATCTGTTATCTTTGTCACCTGTAATGCTGGAGGGTAAGACTCATGTTATAAGTTTATATTAAAATGGTTTCCGTGTGTTTGGATTTCCTTCTCTTTATTATGGAGAGGAGTTTCTCGCAATGCTGATAAAGCTAATCTTGTTGGAGAAAGAAGAAAATCTACCCTGATGACAACAACAACAGTAATAATAATAACAACAACAACAACAAAAATAATAATGATAATGGTAATAATAATCTTGATACTCATTATCGCTGATGATTTTAAAAAGTAAAGATGCTTACTACAAAATAATGTAATCTCTGTACACAGTTATGTATAAAACGGGCATTCCAAATTTTATCGAAGAAGTGCTTATATAAACGCCCAGACAAAGATTAACTATGTAGGAGACCATCAAAATTAGATTCTGACAGAGGACTTTTTCTATCTCATTTCATAGAAAAAACGGACACCGTCTGTTTTTTCTACTGTCGTTCCATGCGACTCATTAAACCTCTTACAAAAGCTCACTAAAGAAGTTTTGAAAAACTGGTTTTGCACGATGCGTGCTACAGATCGTCGGTCGCGTAATTTTCGCAGAAATAACCAGGAGTGAAGATTCTAAGCTCGAGCATTTTGAACCTTTTGCCTGTTTGACCATGGAGACTTATAAAAATGTTTTTCATACAAGTTGTTTTACCTTGGTTTTCATAAAGTAATATTTTCTTGTCTTCATTGATTGAATCAAACTTTTTAAACTTTTATTCAACCTTGAAGGTCATTGGCTTCTATTAAAAAGGGCAGCTCCCTGATTCATGTGATAGCCGAGTTTAAATACAAAGTTAAAAGGGGGGTAGAGGAACTAACTTACATGTCATCAATTACATTACGTATAATTATGTATATAAATAACTAGTAAGATCACTAGAAGTGTCAGCACAGTACACACACAGCCATACACACTCGTACACGAGCAAAGTACGCGTTATGTGTTTCGATTTCAATGTGAACACTTAACGTTTTAGATATGAAAATATAAACATATGGAAGTATCTCCTCCTCATTGATGTACACAGTTTTGTTAATAAAAACCTAAATATTTTATAGCAAATTATTTGAAACAATATACTGTACAATACATTTCTTCAAACATGCCATTATGTATGTTTGTTTGTTTGAATTATTTATTTCCTGTGCAAATGTATGTAACATTTCGTTGTAAGTTAACGGGGATACAGGCTAATATCGAACATTCTTCTCAAACCTTTGACTCGTATCTTTCAATTGTTTTTAACAGAAACTATTTAAATTATTATCCTGCTTGAATGTTGCAAATATATCGAAATATTTGGTTCGTTGGGAAAACGTTAGATTCGAAACATCTTATGCTGCTCAAAGACCTCAGAACTTGTCATAAACTGTTCGAATCATTCGCTTACCTTGCCCTTTCTACAGGAGAAATAAACGACCAAATATTTCTCTTATCTAAGTTTCCATCTGCCTAAGTGCTTAAAAAGGTTTGACACCTGAATGTTGCCCCTATAAAAAACAGCAGGTTTCATTCCAGCTACAAACAACCCTTTCCCTGTCACTTGTGTGTGTGTGTAACATAAACCGTTTACACTTTTTGCAAGGGCAAGAAAATAATAATTACATTGTGCTTAAAAGATGTAGATTTTGAGCATCCGGTGGTGGCGTGAGCAAAGCATTGCCTTCTCCAGAACAGGAAACATCGGCTTGAGAAAGATAATTATTGTTATTATCTGGAAAATTAGAGATAAATCTGTTTCTCCCACTCTACCTTTCTATTCTTCTTTTTCTATACCTTCATTGGCTTTAGAATTTATTTCGCGTCCTCCTGATCGCGAACGGAGACAGAAGGTAGAAAAAAATTGCTTTTAGTAGCTGGTGACATGCCATCACAAAGTTTTTTTTACGATTATCTGGGAAAATGCTGAACCGATATAGCTGCTGACAATACTTTACGATAAGAGATATTACAAGAAAGACTATAACCCCAATACTCGGATCCGAAAAAGGAATGTAACACTGTTGTATTACCTTACAAATTGGGATACATAGGGATGTTTTTATATAGATTTAATACTCAGTTATTAAAAAATTATCTTACAAACCACCTTCTGAAAAGTTAATGAATCTTATTTACGTTAGCTAAAGCAATAACAATGTAGCCATTAGGTTCTCAATTTTGTGCGTCAAACTTGCCTAGGTATCATAAAAGAGACAAAAGTGAATGCTTGTCTTATCAGAACAGTATGTGGTATTTGTGCAAGAAATGTGCAATTGATATATTTAACTTTAAGACTAATTACACCAAATACGCCGATTATCTGAAACAAAATGTACACTCATCACAATAAAGAGCTAGTGGGAACGTCATGTTTCGTATTTTTATTAAGGCAAGATAGCATTCCGTATGGAAAGCTAGAAAAGTAGGATGGTCTCGTTGTTGTTGCTTCTTCTTCTTCTTCTTCTTCTTCTTCTTCTTCTTCTTCTTCTTCATGAGTGTCTTACCTTCAGTGCAGAGAAATGTGTTGCCATTCGATGTTTTGTGAAACCGTCAAGCAGCATCGCTTTACACATTAATTCTATCAAACTAAATTGCTTGCACCTGAGGTGTTTAGACAAAAAGGTTGGTGTAGAGAGAGGGGAGGAGGATCACACGTAGGGTTGACCATGAATGTTCTAATCTTCCCTCTCCATGCTCATGCCCAAGTGTTTGAGCGTTGCAGGGTCCAGCAAACATCCTGGACAGGCTCATGCTTGCCTTCTTGATTTTGTATGTAATTAGATATTAAGCTACGCTTGGACTTGCTGATCAGATTGGTTTTATGACCAGTGATCATACCACCCAGTCTCAGAAAACTGCAAGTCACTGTCATGGTGAAGCTAAACTTGAGAACTGTTTTGTAAGTTAATGACCTCGCAAAGCAAGTTACTTGTGCATCCCTGTGTCATAACTACTTAGTGTACGCGGCAACTCGCAGTTCCAAGCTTTTGTTCTACCCATCGGCCAGCTTTATCTTCAACTTTTTATTAACATCATCTGCTGGTCTCGAAAGTTATGCTAACAATAACAGTAATGATTACAGCGTGACCTCGACTATAATCTTTCTTGCGTCAGAGCATAAAATCAAAACGACAAATCGTAAAATAGCTTTTTAAAGTTTTTTAACACAGGAAGTGAACCATCTTTTCGTTGAATCAGGTCGTTTTTTATGCTCTGCGCAATGGAGAAAACATCATTGGATTCTACACTTGCAACGATATTGTACAGTCTGCCCACATAAACGTAAATCTGGAGCACGTTCTTTATTTCAAACCCTGTACAGTTTTTCTGTATCTTATGGATATAATCTAGAAGCCGATGTAAGCATCACGGTATGTCTACAGAGCAATGAAAACCAACGTTCTGTTCTATCCAGTATTCTCTCGGAGTATACCCAGACCTCCGGGTTAGACTGATATCCAAAGTATTTGCCTTTTAAACTCGAATTGTCTGAAAAAGATTCGTCTAGGAATAAATATTGTGTCATGTCCCCGAGAACCCAGTTATGTCTCATTCGCCAAATTGTACCGACTTTCGAAAATCAATAGATCGGTCTAATTATCAACTTGACGCGGATTGTGATCAATTTTTTTCCTTGTATGTTTGTGCCCCTTTTGTTGTTTTTGAATTTTCCATGAAGCTCTTTTTTGTAGCAACTTAATTAAACTGGTGTCGGCCTATAAGGGCTCTTTGTTTTTGTAATGGCAATATTTGGCTCTATTTGGATTTTTTCAAACTTAATACTTTTTGCGACAGATAAGAGAACAAAGTTTTGAAATAAACAATTCTGTGAGAAAGAGTGAGATCAGTTTGGATATCAGTAATATTTGATGTCTAACAAATTAAAATACTAAGCGGGCCATGTCGCTCTATAAAAGCGCAGATGTTGTATACCTTTTATTATTGAAGCGGGCTACATGAATAAGTAGTCTGCACTTTATAATTGATCTATAATACATGTTCAATTGTTCACGTTTTAGTGAGCATGGACCTTTACAACCTTTGCAGAAATAAAAGAGAGGGAAATATTATTATTGCCACTAAGGATCTGTAGGTCTAGTTTTTATTACAATGCTGATAAGATGAGAGTATATTTATAAATACCTTAAGGGGTTTGTATTAGTTGTAGAGTGGAAAAATGGATATTATATTTGTTTAAGTTGTCAGTGTGAACATAGTTTATTGTTACTGTTGATGATCATTGTTGTGATAAAATTCGACTACCACAGAAAGCCTGTACCTTCATCACTGTAATTCTCATTGAAAAAATAATTGTACCTCCAAATAGGGCTGATGATACAAAAATAAACTATGCCTGTCGTAATGATGCCTAGCAACTACTTTCTTTAAAAGCAGTCTAAGCTTTACAATAAATTGTGAAATACAGAGTGTTTTTCTAAACCTAATATCTTGGAAATAATCAAACGCTTTATAAGGGTTCCCCAGCAGATATTCACCAACCAAATGACCCTCTGCACCGAAATAGAAGCAGAAGTTATAGCGCATCACTCTATGATACTGACATGATCTTACATTGCCTACAGCTCTTTCTATATTATCACCTGAGTGAAACGAGGTTAAGTGTGGGAAAAATCTTTTACAAGGACGATACGCCAGGACTCGAACCGCGGACCTCTCCATCTGAGAACCAAGCGTCTACCACTAGACAACGAAAGGCTAATGTTGATGCTGATTCAATCAAATAATCCGAATTAATGTGTATGTAGATCTAACTTACTAATGTGCTTTCTAAAAATTTATCAAACTTGCCATCCAGAACTTAAAGGGGAACGTGAAAAGAGCTGTTGTGTTGAGGTATGAGTTTTTGCTCTCACTGAATGCATGATAGATGATGCGCAACATAGATACTGATCGTAGATCTTCAACAATAAAAGCTGCGGCGAGAAGATTATTGAGAGATTGTATACAAGTTTACGTTGCATAACCGTCTTTATCGTGTTAGTATTTGTAACATAATAGTCTTTCAAATCAGGTTTTCACAGCTCTATGGTTTTAACATGAGAAAAACACTTTGAGGTAACACCTTATTATTCATTGACGTTGTTTTTTTTTAATTTTTAAAATTTTTAATTTATCAGTTAGCTCAAGACCAAAAAACAAAACAAAAACAAAACTGGAATTTAGTTTTGATCATTCCTTGTAAATCAATATTTTATATCATTTACACGGTAGGCAAGTACTCGCCAAACCAAACTGTTCATATATTTAAAAGCATTGCAATACAGCTTGGTGTGAGGTACCCATTTCATAAATGAGTGGACTGTATAGAGAGGGTGTCGACTTGTTGTCCCAAGATAATTACAGCATGAGCTGCTGTAGGGAACCTACAACCATCCTAGCAATACCCCGACGCGCAAACCAGTGAACTTCATTACAACAAGAGAGTAACGTATCAAATTAAAGCGATTTAGAAGGCGTGGCGTTTAACATGGCACAGATGGTTCTCTCTTTATGTCGGGGGCAATGAATGATGAATGTGTTTCACATCAAAATCAATTGCTCCTTTTCGGAATGATTTTGTCCTTAATGTTTCTGTCGCATAGAGGCATAAGTTTCTCTGATAAACTTATAAACAGCGAAAGTTGATATATTTAACTATTTACTCTCGCCCAGACTTATACTTTGTCAGTGCACTTGTATGTTATAATTCAGCCTCCAATTTTCTTCTGTTTTTAACATAATTGAAATGTTTCTTTTAATGCTGGTCATTTTCTTTTAAATAGGATAAATTTGCTACTAAAAGTAAAATGTTTGACAGATCTATTAAACATACTCACCTTCAACTGTTCTTCTTTTTCTTTTAACAATCTCCAACCCCCCCCCCCACACCCACCCCCCCTCTCACATCTCCTCTCTCATTCATTTTCTTAATATCGCTCTCATCATATTACACGGGATATTTTTCTTTTGTATCGTCAATTTGTTTTGTTTTTTCACTTTGTTATATACGATGTAAATCGGTACAAAGACACAGCAAAGTAAACAATGTAAATAAAGAGACAAGCGAAACAGAAACATTTTCCTCTTTAATACACGATTCTGTTGTTCTTGCTCTTTTGTATTTTCCCCACGCTAGAATATGACTTTTTGTTGCTTTCATTTGTACTTTACCAGCGTGTCCTTCAACACCCCAGCTATGGCGAGAACGAGAGACTTTTCTTGTCACAATAATATCACCAACACTCATCACAATGCATCAATGCGTTCTCAGGGGTTCACTTTTTGTGATATGATGATCCGTGGTGCTATCTGTTGACACATCTTTACTGCTCACCGGCACATACCCAGTACGGATATTAATGCACTTGATGGCATGTGTTTTTGACCATATCTATTTGTTTTTAGCTAAAAGCCTAAAATGCTCTGAGGAGGCTAAGAGTGTTGCAGGATTTTGTTATGGAAATATGCATTCTTTCTCAGGGACAAGGAGTGACCTTTTCTTGTCCTTCTTCGGCCAAGTCAGTTGTCCCATGTGCCAGTTAAGTTACTAACTAAACTCGTTTAAGCATCTTACACGGCTCATTTCTTGAGGCCTTGAGATCATCGGATGTTCTTTCCACAAGTGACTTTTCTGTATTTTTTTTAAAGAGTTCTCCTTGGAAAAGCAATCAGTGACCGAACGACATTGTCTTCTTTTCACCCCAAACTCCCACAATCGGTGCCGGGCAGTGTAACGGTGAGGGGGGATCGATCCAGGAGTGTAGGGGCCAGGGACTGTCTGGCGGCTGGCTCAGCTGATTACACTCACCACTAGGTTTGGTTCTCACTTCTCACCAACGTCGCATCTTATGCCTCTGTCCAGTATCGTAAATTTTTCTTAACTCGATGAAAACAAAGGCGAATCTAATAAAAGCCCCCATGATACCGAAAATACGGAGGGTTTTAACTTGAGTTTTATTTTTACGCGGAGCTTTTAAAAAAAAAAAACTCGTTTTAGCTTGTGGTTTTAGTTCTTATTTATATACATTGCGGCTAAATATTGTTTATAAAAGTAAAAATATGACAGTGTTATTTGCAATTTTTTGCCTTTGTTTTAAAACACGGCATTGATAATGATAGCAGTTATGTAAATGGCAAAAAAACAGACCATGACGCTGTTCAATAAACAAATATCAACTCCAGCACAGCCTATGTTTTAAAACAAACATTAAATCATTGAAATGCGATTCGATTAGTAAAAAATTCTGAAGATGTGAGACATTAATACAAAAAGTAGCCTGCATAAAAACACTGTTAAAGAAGGCTGTCAAACTTCGCTTGTTTCGTTGTTCACCATTAGCACACATTTTTACCTAAACGACAAAAAGCTTCAAACTTTTCTTAAGATAAAAAAGCAATCTGAGAACAACATTTATATTATTCTATCTCACTGACACAAGTGACGTAAAGCATGTTTTATAATAATATTTCATGTTAACAAGCTATGCTTTTGTCTCTATTTGGCCAAGGCCATGTTGTCAGCTACCGCCATATGTTGCTAAGTTTTGACTAGAACACCACATATAAAACATAAGGCTTTATCTATTGATATTTCCTCTGCTCTTGGGTCACGACGGTGAAATTGGATTATAAATCCTTATCGATTTTATATTTTGTACTGGAAAAGGGACCACCTTTCAGTTTTTTTAACTTATTTGTTTGGAATGTGGAAGGAAAGGGGGGGAGTAGGGGGCGCTACAATAAATGACATCAAAATCTGTTTCCATTTAAAAATCTCCTTTATCGTGTAAAAAACGTGACTTAGCTGAAACTATACCTTTTGTTGAATTGAAAATGGGGTTAACGCTGAAGGTGATTTATATGTTTTCGTGATTTTTTTGTTGCTTATAAAGGAAAGAAAGAAAAAAAAAGACCCGGCTTATAGTATCATTTAATTCAAATAAACGATTAATCAGACTTTTATATTTCATCATAAAAAATGCGCATATTTTCCTGGAAAATATTAGGAAGATTTAGATTAGTTCAATATTCTAGAGTGTTAGCACTTTGATGTTTTTAAACGGATTACCATTTTGGCAGTCTATTATTTTACTTAGCAACATTTTAGCCAAATGCTAACAGTTGTCCAAAAACATGATGTCTTTACTTTGGAGTGTTTTACCTCCGCATTTCCAGTTTTGATATCAATAACAGCATGAAGTTCATCGGATCAGATGTTGAGAGAGACAACAATGGTTCAGCCCATATGGCAATGCCATGTGTGAATAGCAACTTGAGTATGATACCTCCCACGAGGCACCACCTCCCATGGGTTTGGAAAATATTAGTACAGATTTCCAAGAACAACAGGATTGATCTATTAGGTGTTACCTTGATGATGTATTTACTGTATCGCGTCATGTGACTGTTCAGGATGAGTCTGGTCTTTATTGCTTTAGTTGGTACTACATCAGGAGTAAACCAAGGAAAAACAAGAAAAGTGGGGAAAATCCCAAAATATATAGCCTCCGCATTTGTCATGAAGCTCTATATTATTATGTTTTCTCTAATTTCTTTGGGTTTTACACAACGAAACTAAATATCGATCTGAATACGAAGGCAAAGAATAAGGTTTTTAATTTAAAGTGCGCTCTCAGTTCCTCATAGATTTTTAAAACACGTTTCCTTAAAGGAAGAAAGAGGAAACTTTAAAATTCAACCGATGCCAGTACGTCTCGGATCAAGCGAAAGTGTGAGGATTTGTTGGGGATCGTGTCTTGTCAGCCTCGCTTGGGCTAACCTCACACCGAGACAAGCTGAAGAAAGGTCACGTCACTCATGTTAGGCAAGAGAATTTCAAAGGACATTTTGTAACATATTCTCTTCAATGCTCAATGTTATCTTTCGTTGTTGCTTGCTTTGAAGTGAAGGTATAAAGTGAGCCTGTTTGTGCTTTCAAGATTCCCAGCTTTAGAGATATTGATGACCTATACTTCACATTGTCCACAACTCTACTCATCCTTAGGGAAGATTTCAAATATAGTTGTTTTGTTTTTAACAAAATATCAAAATCTGTATTAATGATTTTTGTTAAAGACTGAGCAATGTATATCGAGAAGTTTTCATCAAAGCCTGGAAAGGATTCTCCTCAAGTTGACTATTTATCTAAAAGATTACTAAGTTGCGAGGTACTCGTAGTACAAAGGTTATTAAATGCATATATTTTGCGCAACAGGTTTTTTGCAAGGGCCTAAGTTCATAATACAATGTATTCCCGGTAGGCAGCATCGGAGCGTTACTTTTCCATCAAAACATACCAAGACATTAAGTTTAACCTTATTTGTGGTTGTATTCTGAGAGTAATTTAGACACAAATCGCTTGACTTGTTTTGAGCAACAACATTAAAAACACAGTTAGCCTTTTTTATTGCGTTTTAAAGCTTTTCATGGAACAGATCGAAATCTACAACAATTGTTTTATCAAGTTTTGAGGATATTAAATTCGTTGATTAGGAATGTTAAAACTTTTAATATTCGACTTGTTCCTAATTTTTTTCAAGTTTGATCACATTTGACGCTAGACTGTTCTAGTTTCAGGTCAACTCACCAGCAAAAATTGGCTTGCCTTTGTTCTAAATGATTTTGCCTGGCTATCTTTTGGCATTGTTCTGCAAACGAATGTAAATGAAGGCCGCACGATAGTTATTCGGCCTTTGCAAAAAAAAAAATTTTTTTGACGTGCTGTCAATTAAAAGTGAAATTCAACTGGCAATCAAAGTCGGATAACTCCAGTATAACATTCCTGGCATGAGTTTTTGTGCGTTCGAATAATAGTTTTTAAAGTTTCAATTTGGTTTCGCTGCCATCATATCAGCTCAAAGCAGGTTAAAAGACAACTAAAATACTAAATGAAACCGAAATTTATTATAACGACTTATTATGGTCATCACCTTGAGCTATTTAAAAGCGTTCTCGAGTTTTGTCTTTTTCAATAAAAAAAATGTCAAGTTTCTTTGAATAAAAAAAAATCATTATGTTGCCATTATGCTTTTGCATTTACATACTTTTTAAAAAGTTGCCACTTAACAAGATAAAGTTTTCTAGATTTGTAAAAAGATGGGCAGACACAGAGACACAAAAAACCGAGAAAGATGTCTGACGAGGTATGAGTCCTATATTCAAACTAACTATATCAACACTGAAATGTTTGGCATTGAAACGAACGCTAATGGGGAATCATAAAAGATGATTATCATAACATTATAGTGTGCGGATAGTAAAAGAAACAGAACATATTTTAAAGAGAAAAAGCCAAGAACATTATAATTGCTCACATGACAGTAAGGTTAATTAGGAGAAAGAAGAACACACCCCCCTCCCCCGACACAACAAAAATATAGCAAAATAACAAAAACAAAAGAGATAGTTTAAACAAAAGAAAAAAGTTTGCTTAAATAGAGTAAAACAAGAGAAATATTAATGAGGGCAAATGGTAGATACATTTTATAGGTGATGATGCTGCGATATTAGTTGATGTATGGGGTTATTTGAACTTGGTTTAATAAGGACTTAGTTAATATACTTTCAGGTAAAATTTTTCTATCAGGTCAGGATTTTTGTAAATTTAATGGGGACTTCATACTACGAATGGTTCATTATGTGTTTTGCTTCGAAATAATTGTAAAAGGAAGGAAGGCGCCAATACTTTTAGGCTACTTTTAGAAAAGAAATAGCCGCAACAAATTTAATACAATGTTAGTCGAAAGAATAAACCGAAGCTAAATGTTTCTCATAGTGATGAAAAATAACTGAAAAATGCCCAGTCCGTTAACAACCGATGAAGGCCAAAAATCTATCGCTAATATAATAACTTCATCGATAGGCCTCTAATCATATACGTTCAGAATGAATTGCAACCAGCTAGCTTTAACTTTATTGTGAAACAATTACATGACTCATAGCAAAATTAACCAGCAAAGTTTGAAAACAAAATGTTTTGGGATTTAGTTGTGTAGGCTCAATTAAAGCACTTCTCTTTTAAACTTTTATGTCGTGAAGTAGATGATGATATCTCCGCTGCAGTTTTTATGAGTTTAGGCATCATTAACGTTGCTTAATCAATCAAGTGTCAGTTCTCACCTAACTTGTTATCATAGAAATTTTCAGGATTCTCTATCATCCTACCTGTGAACTTTAATCGGATCGGATGACTAAATGTGTAAAGGGATCGTATTTCTAGATATGCACCACTAGAGTGCATTCATCTCCGACAGACTAGCAGTTGTCAGGGTCTATTGTCTTACCAGATGTCGTCACTTAACCTAAAAAGTGATCTAAGTTCATATAATTCGTTTTTTTTCCCATTGGCATAAGGGCATCCGGGACTTTTTAAGGTTACGAGTAACTTCATTTTTGTCTCTCATAGAAATTAATGACCCTGGGTCAACACCCAAGGAAAAAAGTGTTTAGTGAATCCCTAAATAACTAAAAGTTCGCTATATAAAATTGGAAGAACTGGAAAACCCTGTTGTACGATAGAAGTACTCTAGGGTAATCACACTTGGCGTGGCAGGAATCTACAGAATCTGAGGCAAAAAACTACATCTTCTAATGTCAATTTAATGTCAGTTTGTGTCAGATACATAACCCTAAGGCAGGAAGGCAAATGGTATAAACATAAATTCTGCAATACAATCAACAGTCGACGTAGCCTCTGTGGAAACGTGATAGAGGGGAATCAACCCTAGGGGTCTTTAAGTGTATCTTTCAAAAAAGCTCTATCGCAATGATTAAATTTTTTCATCATTAAAAAAGTAAGGCATCAAAACTAACTTTCATGGGCGTGTGTTTGTCTAGATGAAAGTGTGTAAAACTCAGTGTAAGATCATAAGATTAGCTAGAAAAATGCAGGATACAGTTAGTGTAAACCGATGTTTCGAAAGTTTTGTGTCTTCGAAAGAAAGCAAAAAAGATCAGTTTGTTTCTCATTTTCTTAAAGTAGGAAAAAGGGTACTTTACGCTTCAAAATTAATATAAAATTTTTAGATTTGCAGTTCGAGTTTAAATTTTAGAGAAAAAAAAAGAAAAAATTTAAACCAAAGGTGAAAACTCTATTTAGATAAAAGTCGAGGGAGTAGCAGAAAAGAAAAGGAAACGAAATCAGACTGAAAATATAAGAAAGAGGCCGAGAATGTGGCTGCAAACGAATTAAAAAAGAGGGGTAGGGGTAGAACGATATGAGATAGAGATAGAGAGAGAGAGAGAGTTAAGATAATATGCTAGATCAAAACGAGATCGAAAAATAGATAAGTGAAATATTGTTAAAAAGAAAACCTTTTTCTGTAGTAGTAACAACTTTTCACTGTTGTAGTAACAACTGCACGGTTGGCCAGCTGCAATAGCTACTGCTACCGTTATAGAAAGCAGACGTCCTTTTATTGCACTATAAAGTCTAGTCCATATCAATGTAGGCCAATCCTATAGTTTTATTACAATTTGTATTTTGTTTTCATCTTCTTTACCAAAAGCTAATCCTATATTCGTAGTTCAAGCGGATGAGTGACTTTATGAGCTCTCGGGAAACTCAAGACCTTGTTTAGTCAGTTTTCGAGTGCGAACTAGGTTCATCAGACATCTTTGTAAAGAGCAAGTATTTGTAATGCTTTTATGGAAAATACAACTGAATCATACAACTCGAAGGGGTTAACTCTAAGAGGGCCAAGGATTTTAGAGAGGTATTTAGAAGATCGCGATATGATACTTCTTATGTTCTTATATCATGTACATTTGATTGAGAAAAGACCACTTATCAATGGATTGACAATTTAAATAGCTTTCTTTTGGTAGGCATTTCAAGCTTGTAGCATTATTTTATGAGCCGTGGTTGTCGTTTGACTCGATGAAAACAAAATGACGGAGACAAAATCATCACAATTTTGCAAACTTTAAGAAAAAAAAATCAGTTTTTTCCAGATGGCATTCTTCTAACTTTATTACATAATCAAAGTATAACAAAAGGGACACAAAATATAAAAGATGAAGTGATTTCAATGAAAACAAAAACACTGTGACCAACGTTCAACCACACTTGATTAACAAAAAACACTCACAGACTGGAATTGCAATTAAAAAAAAGTTACACAGGTTTTAAAAATCATTTTATATCAATTGATGAGCCATAGAACTCTGAAACTGGAAGAAATTAAACCCGCGAAATCTTTGTCCAATATATTGCCATAAAAGAGCACTGCTGGAGTGCAATCATGATTATGTGCATTAATTTCCTTGTCGTTAGATGTTTTCTTCTTTAATTATCGTTTGTAGACCAAAACAAAACAGCAATCAGGCATTCAAGATGGCGGCAGAAAGGATGAAATCGCGCATAATTTTTACCCCTTTTAGTCACGATATTTGATTGTTAAAAACACCTAAATTGATTAATATTTGATTGTAATGGAAAAGTTTGACTTTTATTTCAAAAGTTATGAAAAAATTCAATATACCAGGTATAAAAATATGGAAGAAATGTTATCTAAACAAAGTGGTAGTGTCATCGTTAAAAAAAGTTTCGATTTTTCTATTGTTGACCTCCTGAGCGTTAAAACACGGCCTAATTTACAATAGAATAATACCAAGCCAACATTAGGTGGATGTAGACTCATTTAAACATTTTGGAATAAAAAAAAAGTGAGATGAAGGCAAAAAGTGGCCGAAGACTTATTAGTTACATAGTTGAACATAATTATTAAATTGAAGACAAGAAAGAATGATTTGCAGAAATTCTTTTGGAATACAAAACATAATTTACGATTGTAGGGCAATTCAGTATATAAGTACAAAAAATAGGACACTTTAAAAAAAACCGGTGTCAAGTAAAAAGCAAAAAAGAAAAATTAAAATCTAAGAAAATTGAGAAGATACTCGAAGTCAATGCCTACAAAGGTCAACTTATAATAATAAAAAAGAAAAAGTTTAAGGCAGAAATAGAAAACAGAGAGAGATTTAGAAGCGCGTGCACAAAAAGCGGACAGAAACTCCGATGAATGAGGCACCGCGATGTTTTGATAAGTCTACGGATGATTTGAGCCTTGCTCTGTTTTTCCATTTAGTCTTTTTGTTTTGTTTTTATTTGTTTTTTTTAAGTGCCGCTTGTGCCGTCTTGTCTCTCAATTTATCTTCTTAACGATATGTCTGACTATAATTGCAGCAAACCTTCTTTAAAAGTTTATCTTTTTTAAGTTTTGCTTTCAATCATCTGGCTGTATAATATATCGTTCTACCTATCTATTTGTTTATACTGTGTTACATTTATTACCATAACTGGTTTTAGAGTCGATATGTTTGTTCTACCTCTCTGTTCTCCTAGTATTTTTATGGATATGTCTGCTCATTTGCCTATCAACCTTTTATTGGAATGAACCTTTTTTGGATCATAATGGAGTTGAATAATAGCACGTTTTGAGATAACCTAAAATCTTATGCTAAATGTAGCATTAAAAACAGGAAAAGGGGATTATTAATCGGCTGAAAAACATGGAATTTATGTACTTAAATGTGATAACGATAGCAATGCAGGTGCTTATTGTGATTACAATGATTTTCATAATAACGATGATGAAATCGACTTATTGATGATAATTTGCCATCCGTCCCTCTCTACTTTTATCTGCCTGCCTATGTTTTTATGTTGTTTCGGCAATGAGAATAGACTGCAAAATTATCGTTCTTGCCCGCAATCATTTGGCTTCAAAGAGGAAGTTTTTCCGAAAGGAAATATAATTTGCGCTCTAATCTCTTTCCAGATTATTATTTCAATCCAATGCAATGTCCTTATATTTATCTATATTTCTATGTGTCGAAGCCCGAAAATTTTCTCTCAAAAGTCACAATTTACCGCTTATTTTTTCGTTTCACAATATTCTATCTTCAATACGCACAAGCTGTGTCCATAATTTAAAAGATGTGGTGGATGTTTGAAATGGTAAACAAAATGAGAAATGGAGTTCTGGACAAAACTTATAACTCGCTTCACGTGTAAGAGGTATCCCTACCTTAAGCGTTTTAACACTGAAGTAAACGCTTTTTGCAGTTTGTATTCATCAATTTTTTTTAAATGACATGTGTATATTTGCAGTCTACTTAGCTTCCTCTTCTCTCTCTTTCTCTCTCTGTCTCTCCCTCTCTCTCTTTCTCTCTACCCTTTCTCTCTCTCTCTCTCTCTCTCTCTCTTTCTCTCTCCCCTTTCTCTCTTTCCCCTCTCTCTCTCTTTCTCTCTCCCCTTTCTCTGTCTGTCTCTCTCTCTTTGCCTGTCCATCCACCTCCTGAAACAAGCCGTTTTACTAAATTTTGCCTTTTTTCCTCTCTCCTTGTTCATATTTTCTACTCTAAATCGTTGTATCTTATGTGTAGTCTGTCTCTTTTCTTAGCTATAAAAATCGTCAGGTAGGTCGACAGATAAGCAGGTAGATATGTTGTTTAATAAAATAGACAACAATATTTTGTGAGACAAACTACTTTTAAACTCTCTGCAATTTGATTTTGTATGCACTACAGCATTTCAATAATTCTTGTTAAACCCTACTGTTATCACTATGAAAAGAACCCACAGTCTGATTTATCACATATTGTTCTAAAAACAAATATCGATTATTGTCTTCCACCGCTGAAGGCAGTCTCAAGACTTTACATATTTCCCCCAGCAGGCCAATTCACACCAAAGCAAATTCAACTCATATCTCAGAGCATTACAGCACGGCTGTCTGTTAGGCGCTCAAATACTAACATTCTACTAATTTCAAGTACTGCCTATAGCCAGTACCCATTTAAAAGGAGGGTGGACTGAGGAAAATGTGGATAAATTGCTTTCCTAAGGCAGCTACAACATGCGTCGTGGTCGGGAATCGAACAGCGACTGCCGGATCACAAGTCCGACGCGCTAACCACTGAAAAACAAAGTAACATACCTTGACCACAGAAAACTTTTCAGCCGCGGTTTTTTTTTTCATAAACACAACTTATGACCTACATTTAGTATCATGGCACGCGTTTGGCGCCTACAGACAATTTTACACAAACTGACGTCATATAAACATTTACAGTGGCAC
>BMAT01006179.1:265869-284992 GCA_019649035.1 Elysia marginata
TGTGCGAAAAGTTCATGCTTTGCGTTCAATAAATTGGCGGTTACGCAGAGCGTAAGCAAATCAGAAGCAAAAAAAAAAATACCGTACTGATAAATGTTGTAAAGAAATAAAATACAATCATAATGTGTTGAAAATGATCATAAAAACATTTACAGTTTCGGCTTTTAATAAAAGTATATTTTTTAAAAACTAGTACACATAGTTTGTCCTTACAAGCATGCAATCATACACACACGTAAAATTTTATTTTTTAATTTGTCAACAGCGTTTTTAGGTTTACCACTCTCTGTAGCCTATCTTACAAACCAATCTGAACTTTTTCAAGTTGTGAAATAAATGGAGAGAAAAGAAAAAGAGCCGAACTTGTTCATTTCGGAGTTGGAAAAGAAAAAGGAAACGGCGTAGCTGAAATAAATTTATCAAATAAAATCTGAGCGCTTCTCCTACCCTCCTCCCAACCCCTGATTAAGAAGCATCTCTATTGAAAGTCACCATCAACTTTTCACATACCGCGCGCCATGCGACGAGACATTAGGGTTATGGTGGTCATGAGGATGATGATGATGATGTGAATGATAGTGATGGTGATATTATTAATTATATCAATAATGAGAACAATGATAATATTATTAATAACAGTAATAATAATAATAATAATAATAATAATAATAATAATATCGATTATGATGGTAATGATCCTGAAAATATTAATAATGATGAAAGCACGCTTATTGCAGCAAAATAATTGTAGCTTTTCTTTTTTCAAAACAAAACCAAGATGACGTAGCTATAACAAGAACTTGGCTTAACATGAAACCATCACCAGCAGTCGAAAGATTATGATGAGAAGAAATCTCCTTCTGATATTAATACTAGTAATAGCGTTAAAGGAATCAATCAAAGTAATATCTAGAAGAAGGAGAAGAAGAACAAGTCTAAGAATAATTATGATAACAACATAACAAAAAATATATTATTGTTATAATAATAATGATGATAATAATAATGATGATAGTAATAATGATAATAATAATAAAAAGAAGAAAAAAGAAGAAGAAGAAGAAGAACAAGAAGAACAACAACAACAAAAAACAAGAATAAGAAGAAAAAGAGCAACCGTAATACCACCACTACTGTTAATGGTGATGTGGTATTCATTGCCTACTCATGCAAATATACAGCAATGTAATTGTAATTTTTTTAAAGATAAGGAACATATTGAAATAATAAAAGGCATTTTTACAACAATAGAGAAGTAAGTCTATATTATTTTTACGACTAATATCTTTCAAAAAGTAATATTCGTAATGATATCGTGCCGTCCACTGAAACAATTTAGCTGATCTGCCGCTGTTAATGTAGTCATCCTCCCCATGCCCAAAATATGTTAATACAATTTATCGATGCTATTTTAAATCCACATAGGCCTAGATAAATCTAGAATTGAAAATAGTCAGTGCAAAATTTATCAAGTGTAATTCGAGAGATTTCTGGTGATTTCAAGTGATTCCTAGTGGTTATTATAGTTATTGCAAGTGATTCCTATTGATTCCAAGTGATTGCAAGTGATTCCTAGAGTGATTCCAAGTGATTCCTAGTGATTCCAAGTGATTCCTAGTGATTCCAAGAGTGATTCCTAGAGTGATTCCAAGTGATTCCAAGTGATTCCTAGTGATTCCAAGTGATTCCTAGTGATTCCTAGTGATTCCAAGTGATTCCTAGTGATTTCGAGAAAAAGTAGCACCCGCCTGTCTTAACCATGTAGATCTTTTTGGCTAAATGTAGTGAAAATCAAAACACGTTTACGGTCACAAATTTACAATCATTAGAGATCAGTAGCATTTTCCACAATTGCATGGTTGAATCTAGAAATACTTAGGAGGATCATCTTGAAAAATTCTAGCTTTGCCGGAGTTCAAGATGATGCATATATTGAGTTGTAAACCAGGAGTTTGTAAAGAATGAGACTGCAGCCATTTCTGCAACATGTGGGCTGTGAAAACAAGAAACAAGCTAATTATTATGTTAAAGGCTCTTGGGATGTTTAGAGAGAGTAGAAAACAAAATAATGCTTTGTACTCGCTATAGATAGTTGCAAGACTTAACACCAAGGAATATGATGGGCATATACTAAATCATTAGACGAACTCTAGTAGGGAGAAGGGAAGCTTACCGTGGGGGTAGACTGTAGATGGTTTTAAGAGTAAAATATGCGCTTGTGGGCAGGAAAATCGCGACAAGAATTATCATTCTGCGTTTATAAAGTTTTCACCACCGTTATTGAATTTGGCGTCCAGAAAAGGATCAGACTGGTCTGTGTTATCAACTAGTAATAGAATTAAGCATTATTTCTTCTTTATCAGGATCCAGAGAGCAAAAAGGCGATGGTCGACACCATGAAGGCAGTGTGTGAGATGTGTAAGAATCCTGACTATCCTTGGGTGGACTGCTGGTATTTTGAAAGGGCAATCAAGGAATTAATCCGAAGCTGTGTCCGGGCTGTTGAGTAAGTTTACTTGAATTTTGAAAATTTTATAGCGCCAATTTTTGGTCACAACACTATCATATCTGTATGAAACCTCATGATTGCTTGCATCAATAAAATAAACTAACTTAAACAACAAAAACATTCCTGATAGTTTGTGCAGTGAACTGAAGAAAAGCAATATTTATACACACAATTAAGGAGTCAGAATAAATAATAAACAGCTTAGTGAAATAAAGACAAACAATATTGAATTGGAGAGAGCACAGACAAAAAAGAAAAAGCCTAGAGAAAAAGAGAGGGTGGAGAATATAGAAAAGTAAGACATATGCAACTTACACAGTTATTTTACACAGATTTAATAGACATTGTAATGCATGCAGACAAAGTAATAAATCAAACCTGATAAATATTCAAAATTAAAAACCAATTGATCTTATTAAAGAAGAAAAAAGCAAGTTTATAAATAAGAAGATAACAAAGATCTGTACAATATCTGCAAGGAGCTAACCGGAAGTGTTAAACAAATGATAATTCAAAATAACCTAATCCAATGAAATAACCAAATGTCTTAATGATTACTTTGCGCAAAAAATTGAAACAGTCTGGCAAAAGTTGGATGCCCAATCCCTACCAGAGCCAGAATTTGTAGAATTCACCGGGGAACCTCTTTTAATTATTGAACTAGTAACAAAAGAAACTGTAAAGAAAGTAATTAATAAACCACTCAAAAAGTTTTGTTAATTAGATACCCATTAATCATAGAAGCATCAAAGAAAGATCACGTTACACAACCTCTCCTTTTTATATGCTTTGGCTCCCCATCAAATTTCGGGTAGAATATAAAATAGCTACCTTAGCTTATCAATGCTTATATGATCCATCATTTCCAGACTATTTAACACAATTTGTGAGACCAAAATGTTCCAACTCGACAACTTAGATCTGTGATCAAAAGTCTTTTACAAAAACCTAGACAAAAGTTAAAGATTTTTGGTGAGCGCACGGTTTCCCTTCAGTCTGACATAATTTGAAATGCCTTTCCTAAAGATAAAAAAAGCGGTGATTCTCTGTTATTGTTTAAAGCAAATTTAAGAACGCATCTATTTAAGCAACTAGGCCCTGCCCTTTTTCTTTATCATTTTTTAATGTATTAGTAATTTTATGAATGTTTGTAGAAATGAGTCTTTTCTTTTGAAACATCGGATTTGTAGAGTACGAGTAGGCCCATATTTTAAATATATTAATAATATATAATAAATATATATATATTTAACCATATTTTTTTATTTATGTAGTGTGTTACTGGTATATGTCATAGCTGATAAGTGTTTTTTTGGTCTTTTACATATGTAGTTTGACTTATTGTAAAGTGCCTTAAGCTTGATTTAAACAAAAGGCTGCTTTCATAAACAAACATTTATTATTATTATTATTATTATTATTATTATTATTACTATTATTACTATAATTATTATTATTATTATTTTTTTTAATATTAGTATTATTATTATTACTATTATTATTATTATTATTATTATTATTATTATTGTTATTACTATAAGAGATTGTAAAGCACGAATTCCTAAACAGCCGATTGATCTGTCATTCGATCAATTATTGTACAATGCAGGTACGCTATATTTTGAACATCAAAGCGGTGTACAATTTATCAAAAGCAAAGCTCCTCTGATCCCCCGAGCAGTGATCCCAGAGTGCTGACAGACGCCGACCTGGTCACCTACATCTCTGTGTGTGAGGAAGCTCTCAGGCACGACGTGCTGAACCCTGAGACAGGCGAGTTCAGCTCCCAGCACTACACAGTTTTTATGGAGGTCATGGACGGCTTGTCACATTGGGTAGGTGGATTAAAGTCTTGGTTTTAAATGCGGTCAAAAATAGGAAAAAGGTTCAAGATAAGACAAAGCAATATTGAAGAAGTGCATAAATTCATATACTTTGCTTCATATCCATGGAATTTATCGCTAGTATATGTCAATAAACATTTCGTTTATTAATGAATGGCGCGTAATTTCTCACAGCTTGAAACAGTTGGAGAAAACCAATATTTTAACACCTTTAGTATTGTCAGCTTAAGAAAGAAACTTAGATGATCTTTTTTTATTCTTTCAGCTGAAAGCATTGGATAAATATAACCTGGCTGTGAATCTGTTCGGCCAAATAATGACAACCTATGGCACCGAGGAACCTCTAGTGTACACCCTAAACAGCAGATACTTGAGCGATGCCAGTCAGGCCGACTCGGGCATGAAGATGCTTGTGGTGCATATAGACAAATTGTTTGAACTAATGGTGGAAACAGAGAACGCAGATCTCATTCGTAAGTAATGCCATCTTTGTCAACTCTGTCTTTACTATACAGGGCTTGCAGAAATTTGTGAACCATATTGTAAACGTGCGAGTGCTATTACACCGCTATAATAGAACAGCTGTTAGGTTGAGAATGGTGCCCTAAAAAGATAGAGAAGCCATCTAGATTTTCAGTAGTCTTTTTTGCCAATCGTTAATATAACCTACATTGCGGAGCTTTCGAGGCTAAACAAAAGGACACAAACACTATTGTGATCTAGGAAAAGTAATAAATTCATGGTGCTTAGAAATCAATTCTCTATAGAATTAGAAACAGTGTTGTATTGTAGTACTCCTGCATTTTTATAAGAATTATTAACATGTCTTTGTAGTAGATAGATCGCAAATTACAACAAATTGCCATCAGCGTCTCCAATGAATTCAAACAATATTCAATATAGTTTGAATATTCCCCAGCTCGTTTTCAGCGTATCATTGTTGAAGGTAACAATGAAAAACCGGGTAAACACAGGAGCTGAGTTTTTCTCTTACTTAAACATTGAATGAGCTTGTGAAAGTTAAGGTGTTTAAACCAATCTGCCTATCTCAGGAACCATGATGCAAGTGTACCCGGCTAATCCCAAGTCAATAGGCAAGCACATGACAGGTGTGATGGATGTGTTCGTGAAAAGTTTTGATGACAGTTCGATCCAGTTTCTCACAATGATGCTGACCACGGCTACGAAATCTGCCCCAGGGGTAAAAAGACATAATAACAGATTAATGTGGGCACTTCTTGTTTTTAGCGATAGTTTCAAACCCACTCTCTATCATGACATGCCATGTTATCAAATAGTTTATACGGGTATTTGAAAAATCATAACGCAAATATATACAGTATTATGCTAAATTATTTGCTAGTTATTATCTACATTTCACTTGAACAGTTATTAGAATTAAGAGAGTGCATCTGTTATGATTCAAGATAGCTCCGTACTTGAATGAAAATTATTTTTTTATACAAATAATCTGTCAGATTTTCTCTTCGGAATTTGTCTCTATTATTTCTTAAAGCTATTCTTTAATTTTAAACTTTGATTGGTCAACTGCATTTAGAATTAGGCAATAGAGCTGCTCTTGAAGTCAGCCTATTTCTCTCAATTCTTTATGTCGTTAGTTAGTAGCTTTACTATGGTGATGATGATGGCAATCGACGATGAGGTGAAGGACGATGATAATGAAGAGGTGCAGATTGATTACGATGGCTACAACGATGGTAATGATGATGATCTTACCTATTAATTTACAACTGTTTATCTTTGGCAGGTGTTTACTAAAGAAAATACCAAGCAGATTTTAGACAAGAGCACCCAAAACCCGAACAGCCAGTCTAGCACCATGCAAGTAGTCCAGGAGTTGTGTAAACGGCGACCAGAACTCATGGTTCCCCATGTCTCGATTCTCATCGACAAGTCTAGGTGGCAAAGCAATCTTAGGTCCTGGATACACGATATGATCGCTACCCTAGCTCTGTATGACGAGGTGAGTCTTGTGGTTGTATCATTACTAATATATCTTGTTACATATTTTCCTCAACGAAATGCCGCAATAATTCCTTTACGGGCTGATGAAGTTTGATTATGGATTGTTAGATTTTAAAAAAACCTAGTCAGGGTTTCAAGCAAACTCTTAAGAAAGCATAACAAACAAATTAAGTATTAAATTAACTTTGCTTTTTAACTCTCAATAGAAACTGGCACCGAAAGCCTTGGATTTCATGTTGGAGGAAGCCAGGGTGGAGCAAGAGAAGCATATTCTGCTCACAGCTATGAACTCGGCGCGACAGATTGGCTTTAAGTACAGGGATCTCATCAAAGCTCGCAGAGGTCAGATAGACCAGCTGCAATTCACTGATCCCGACGCTCTGAACCTCAAACAGATCACTCTAGATATGATCGATGGAAAGACGTAAGCTCACCAGCAGTCCGTCAATCAACGTGCCTTCTTAAAGATAAAAAGAAAAATACCGACTGTCTCTCTCTATCTCTCTATCTCTGTCTCTCTCCGTGCTTAGTTTAAAATCGCTTTTCAGTTTATATAATCTCCTTGTTTATTTCAAGATATTTCATTAATTAATTATGATCTGTTTAAATTTAACATCCGAATGAAAAGGGCACTGTGCCTAATTTGCTACCGTTGTAAAATAAAAGTCAATTCAATTTTATTCAACACACACTCACCTCTCTCTCTCTATATATATCACTCTTTTCCCCTTTAAAGGAGCGAAGAAATGCGGAGGCAGTTTGAAGAACAGCAGGCAAACATAGCAGGGCTTGTGGGAAAAGTTGATGAAATTCAAGATAATGTGGTTAGTATTAATTTTAGTAGTGAAACCCAAACAGCAAACATGTCTTGAGTAAAGATCGGCCTTTGTTGACTGGTTTCCAAATCAAATATTCATTGAAAGATTTAACGTTGAAGTCATGTAGAATTCTTGAAACCTATCAGTCTGTAAATTCGTGTGTCTATACATACTCATGGAGTCTAAGTTTATTCAAAATCCTATTCTCTGTATCAATTGTAAGCTGTTTCGACGGTAAACTTGGCAAGAATTTTAGAAGGTGTGTTTTTTATATACCCTTAATAAAACATTGACAAAGGTTAGAATGCAAACAGAGATTTGCAAGTTTGATTTGGTATTGCTAATGCCCGCTCTCAAAATCATGCTTCATGTCAGGCGGAAATGAAAAACGACATAGATCGACAAGGGCAAGACTTGGACACGGTGAAGAAAGACGTGAATCTGCATGGCCAGAGACTCGACCAGGTGGAGGAGACGGTAGACGAAACGGTGGCTAAAGTCGAGGAGATTGATCAAAAGGTGAGAGCTGAAAATCATTCTTTAAAAAGTTTTGTGGAGAAGAGAAAACAATTCAGCATTGTACAAGATGTAATATATGTACCTATTCTACATGTCTTTGGTGTGAACAATAGGACTTTTTCTAGTCAAAAGCCCTTAGATCACCTACGATAGTAAGCTTTTGGAGGACGTTTAAATCTCATACTGTTTGACGTTCACGTTGAAACATAGAATAATATTACTAGTAAGAGATTATTGATCAGAGTAGTTGTTTCAAATCAGGGTTCCTGGAAGTCGAATATTATATAATTAAAATTTTTTCAGTTGAGGGCAATGAATAACATAAATGGCAAGTAAATCATATTGAGTTTCTGGGGTTAAAGTTCAATGAGTTGACAATGGATGCCATATTATTGTTCTGACTCCTCTTTTGTTTCGCTTGGCCAGACATTGAGCCACTCCCCGTACTGGTCACGTGACGTGGCTAAACTCCTCAACCCGAAAGCTGACCATGACTGGACACTTCTCTCCAGCAGACTGGGCTACAGTAACGATGATATCAGAGCCTGGGCCCAGCACGCTGATCCTTGCATGGCAATGCTCAATGAATGGTGAGTCAGATTCAAAGAAAATGATTTATTTTTTAGGGTAAGACTCAGGAGAAATTCGAATGATACGTAACAAGCAAAAATTCACTCTGGCTGTTAGTTTATTTCGAAGATCTCTCTTATAAAATGTTAGATTCTAGTGTCCCACAAAACTTAAAACCTTTTATTAGTCAAGTATCCATATTACAGGAGGATAGATCCAAATTTTTTTTATTAGTTTTTGTCGGGGAGCGAACCTGTACTCGTCTGATCACGAGTCTCACGGGCAACCCACTGGGCAAATTGTTTTGTTAAAAAACTTGATCTTTTTTATTTTGATATTGATCACCTTTAGGTACGCCACCAGGAAGACAAGTGAAGCGACTTTAGCTATCCTAACCCAATTGCAAGAAATGAACAGGCAAGACGCAGCTGTCATTGTAGAAAACGCAATGAAAAACGCAGGTACGACATCAATGTTGTATTATTTATCCAGGATTCATTCGATTACACCACATCCACCTTAAATTGTTTCTTCTAAAAGGATCTTTAATCTTTCAATATAAGACCTACATTTCCTTTTTTCTATATTTTCGATCCATAAAAGTCTTATAAAACCTTCTGTTATATACAGTGCCGAAATGATGTAGCTGTGAAAATGGCCAAATTTTGAAATTTCGAGGAATGACGAATGAAATTTCGAGATTTTATAATAAACTACGATCTTCATTTTTTTGTATTTTGTTTAATCCTTGCATGCCGTACCTGGTTTTGTTTTTCTTTCGTGTTTTAGAAGCCGTTGTGGAAGACGAAGAATTTGAGTACGCGTCTCCACCTCCCATATTCATCAGTTACCAATGGGGTCACCAGCCAGAGGCGAGATTGTTGCAGAAACACCTGGAGATGGCCGGCTACCAGTGCTGGCTAGACCTGGGCCAGATGGGTGGCGGTGACAAGCTCTTTGAGAAAATAGACAGCGGTATCAGAGCTGCTAAAGTGGTTATCAGTTGCGTTACAGAAAAGTATGCTAAATCTCCAAACTGTAATCGAGAGGTAAATCTGAGATAACACAGCCTATTATGTCAAGTTAAACTTAATTTAGAATTCACATTTGAAAAATGGTGAATCTGTAGTTTTTTGTATAAAAAGGCCTAGTAAAGACTACACTCATCATAAAAGCCCACAGTTCAAAGTGGTGTCTCCAAAATTTGTAGCCGAAGGGTAAATGCAAGACCATGTGCAGCTTAATAAAAACAAATAGACTGCACACAATCGAACAGAATAAACAGTTCCTGTACAACCACATAATCTTAGAAATGAGAACTCTCTCTCTCTCTCTCTTTCTCTTTCTCTCTCTCTCTCTAGCATCTGTATCTATTCTATTTTCATGAGTCTATCTCTATCTATCTATCTATTTATCTATCTATCCATCTATCTATCTATCTATCTATCTATCCATTTTCTCTCTTTCTCGTCTTATTTTTCTTTCTCTGACTTAAATCCATTTTTATGCCGCTGCTACTTCATGCTTCGTTTCATTTCAGGTAAACCTCTCAGTGAATCTGAACAAGGTGATGATACCGCTACTCATGGAGAAATGCACCTGGCCACCGCCCGGCTCTATGGGCCCGATCTTCAGTGAGTACCTGTTTATCCGCTTCTACCAGAGAGGTGGCGAAGAGCTGCCTGATGAGCGGTACTGGCCGAAAGACAAGTTCCAAGAGCTACTCATGCAACTGGACGTGAACGGTCTCCCTCCTGATGAAACTCAAATAGAGCCAGGTAGGGAATGCGATCTGTATGTCAACGTAATGCATTATTTCTAGTATACAACAGCAATCCTCAAACTGTATCATTATCAGCCTTCTTTTAGATATGTGTAAGCCTTTTGTCTGAATAACTAAATGAGCACAAAAATAATTAAAAAAAAAATTTATTGATGAATTTATCTCATGAGTAAAAGTGTAGAAGATATTTTGTAATTGAGTATTCATTGCTATGGCTGAAAAAAACCTGAGTTTACGACAATAGCGAGAGTAGAGAATTTTTAGTATATAGTTTTAATCCGTAAGCAGTCCTGAACCGATTAATCACCCATATTTTTTAAACACCAACAAAAATTTTTCCAACTGCTAAAATCCTGAAATTTTTTAGGAAAAAGAGAAGTTAAAAATAAAAAGGAAAATTACAAGAAAGTTTGGAATAATCGGATTTCTCAGTTCTGAAAAAATGCTTTAATTTTTTTTTATGTAAGAAAAAGAAGGTTTTTTTTTGCCTTTGTTGTTCCAAGATTATGCCGTTATAGTTTATTTCCTTATCTAAAATAGTTTACAAAGATTGGTGGATGCCAAAGGTTCAAGAGATCAAAATTGATAAGAGCAAGACAAAGGACGGAGGAAAGGGGCCCAAAATAGATACGGCTGAGTTCGACAAAAAGGTTAGCAAAACTTATTACCAGTGCATATACTTCTAATCTTAGTTTTTTAGACCCTTTGAACTTGTGCCTGCCTGCCCATAACATTTATACTTTATCACTCTTTCTTATTTCCTTTCCTATCTTTCTCTATCTATCTATTTATCTATCTCTCTTCTCTATCAGTTTCTCAACCGCTCTGGTTTTATTGTCGCCATTGTTCCGTATGAAATGTTATCTTCTCTACTGTATCATTTATCGTGTTAATTAAATCACACAGTTTTGATATGTGTTTCCGTTGCCAGGCCGCCGAGTCTCCAGACGTGTTTATCTCCTATCAGTGGGGCAAGCAAAAAAACATCATCCAATTGTACGAGCGGCTTACTGGTCTGGGTCTTACCTGTTGGCTGGACATCAAACAGATGGGCGGTGGGGACTCCCTGTATGACAAGATTGACCGTGGTGTGCGGGGCTGTCAGGTTGTGGTCTCCTGCGTCACGCAGAAGTATGCCCTGTCTGCCAACTGTCGCCGAGAGGTTAGCCTGGCCGATGCCCTCAAGAAACCCCTGGTGCCTCTCTTGCTAGAGTCTATGCAGTGGCCACCTGCCGGTCCTATGAGCATGGCCTTTACACAGCTGCTGTACATAGACTTTACCAAGGTAAACTAGGGCTCTTAGAAAAACTGCATGTTTTACAAATTTTAATAATAATATATATGATATAGGATGCAGATCACTGTTGCAGCACCCATACCCTCCGTGTATTGAATCTTAGAAAGCTTCAATGATACAAATTCCGACCCATTTGTAGTAAAAATGGTTAGTTATCAAAGAAGTCATAAAACATTACTTTTCAGGCACCTGTTTGAGCTTGAAGACAAGCTCTGGTTTTCTTCCCTACAGTAGCACACCTGGCTAACAATTACCCTTGATAGTTGTTAAAAAAACACGCAAAAAAAAAAGAATGGACAAAGTTTGAATTGAAATAAAAATCACGGGAGACATACATTTCCACAAGTAATTACCTTGCAGTTAAATGCACGTCAGCCAACTAAAACTTTTAAGGGGACACAGAATGGTTCTAATGGAAAGATTTGCTTTGGTATAGTTGCGTCCACTTTTACAATGCTCTATTGAAGACTGTTGTAATAATTTTGCGTATGATTGAAATATTTTATTCTAGATTGACAACGGCTTTTTTATATTAAAGATAACTGTTTTCTTTCCTGCCTGCTCAGGATGAAAGCGAGCAGATGTCCTGGAATGGTGTAAAGTCTCAGGAGCTTATTGACAAGCTGAACCAACATGTACCCATGCTAGACCAGCCTACAAGCAGCTCGGTCTCCAATAACACAGGTGGGCACCTTGAACTCAGGGACAAAACAGAAAAGGCAGAAAATTTCTCAAAGGCTAAGAAACTTACAGTTTAGAAAAAGCAATGTCCAGCTTTCGCTAATCCTATATTTAAAAAAATGGAAACAATTTTTTTTTGCCAACAGCTGCGGGTCACGAAAATGGCTTAAATGACCCAAATTTTATGTTGATATGTAGGGTAATGCATCATTCTAGGGACATGCACCAAAATCTGGTCATTTTAAGGCTAAATCATGGTGAAATTAATTTTGTTTCGTTTTTTTTTTTTTGCTATATACGCAAAATAGCGAGTGACAAAGTAAATAACAAAAATATTAACCTACTTCAGGCCCACTACACCGTACACGAGGTGTTTTTGCGGGCGTCATGTCTCATTCAGCTGCGAGCCAGGTAGATCGGTTCTAGACTTTCTTCCCATCAGCAGCTTTCAACAACATTGCAGATCAAGTTACTAATGTCTCAGTTGTTTAAAATCCACTAACTACCATAAACGAAAATCTTGCTAGATTGATAGAATGTAATGTAGACACAGGTATTGTATGTTATCCAGATTAATCTTGCAGTAGAAACTCATGGTTTATGGCCAAAAGAGGAGGTGGGAGACGAAGAGATAGAAATGCAGGCATACAATGATACACACAGACATGTAACGGCTAATCAAGAGAAACACAGAGAGGGGGAGACAGAGAGAGAGAGAGAGAGAGTAGAGTAGAGATTTGAACTTTGATAAAGATGACGATTAAGACGGTTACAGACAGACATGTACAAACAGATGTAGACAGAACGAGCTGTAGTAGAAACTCATGGTTTTGGGCCAAAAGAGAAAGTGGGAGAGGAAGATACTGACAGTCAAGTACAAACAGGGATGAAAAGACAGAGCGAGAGAGGAAGAAAGAGGGAAACAGAGAGGATGTGACATATGATAAAAAAGAAGATAAAACGTTGGGGGGGGGGGGAAGATGATCGCCGCACAATCAGCCTAACATGACACGTCTCAAAAATACTTTTAAAAAATCATCATGGACAGGATAAATCCGATCATTGATAGACACCTTGACGAGATGCAAGCGGGAGTTAAAAAGGGAAAAGGCACTCGGGATGGCATAATCCTCCTTAGAAACATCAGCGAACGAATGGGCGCACACCAGAAAGACCTCTACATTTGCTCCATTGATTATAACCAAGGCATTTGACAGGGTGAACCATGTCAAACTGGTGGAAGTTTTTACAAAAGCAGGAGTGCCAGACTGCGAAAGAAGACTCATTGCAGAATTGTACAGGAACCAAATGGCACTGGTGAAAACAAATTCAAGAGCTACAGAGGATATCAACATCCTAAGAGGCGTCAAACAAGGATGCATTCTCTCGCCAGCCCTCTTCAACCTGTACAGTGAATTTCTTTTGCGAGAAGCCCTATAGGAAAAGTGAGGGATTTCTTTGAACGGAGATAATATTACAAATGTGAGATATGCTGACGACACGGTTATTATGACAGAGACGCCTGAGAGCCTCCAGCAGATGCTCGACGGTATAACCGAAAGCTGCAAAACATACGGGATGAAAATAAATGCCAAAAAGACAAAAACTATGCATATCAGAAAAGAGAAAAAGAAAGTATCCAAACTAATCGAAGGAAGCCCACTAGGGCAAAAGACAAAATATCAGTATCTGAGGCATATACTAACAGAAGACGTCTCAATGGAGAAAGAAATCGACATAAGAACAGAAAAGGCAAGGGCAAAGTTTTGGAAACACAAAGAGCTGCTTCGGAGGAATATAAACATAGACACGAAAAAGAGTATTCTATAATGTTAGGTCTTCTCTGTTTTTTTTTTTTTTGTTTTTTTTTTTGGTGCGAAACATGGAACTTCACAAAGGCATTCAAAAATACAATAAAGTCCTTTGAAATGTGGTGCTACAGAAGAGTCTTGTGAATTCCTTGGAAAGAGCACAAGACCAGCGAAGATGTATTACAAGCGGCGGCTGTGACAGAAAGACTGCTAGACCAGCTGTTAAAGAGGAAATCGTGCTGCACTGGTCATGTTATAAGGGGGAGCTCGGTACATCTTTTGCAGCTAGCCTTATAGGGCAGAATTGAGGGCAGAAGAGATAGAGGACGCCCTAAAAGGAGCTGGACTGACGACATCAAGCAATGGACGTACTATCGTACATATGAAGAAACCAAACGGAAAGCTGAGAGTACAGAGGGATGGAGAGTCCTGGTTGCCAACCTTCGGCCCGAAGAAGGCACTTAATATATATACATATATAGATGATCGCAGATCTAGGTCGAGGTTTGTGACTTCAAATTTGGAAGAGTTAAGCTAATTAATGTTGTTTAGCAATCAAAATTCAATCTAGAAAAGGTACTTTCCGACATTCTAAGTCTACACATGCGCCAAGCTCTAGTTTCAAAGCCTAGACATTTAGCCATTATTAAACTTTCAGTCTAGTCTTCCCCCACAAGCCAGTCACAACCGCCATCACTTTCTTCAGATTATCCAAATCATCAGAGCGCCGATGGCTCACTCGGTTAGAGCGTCGTGCCAATAACGTGAAAATTGGGGTGTGCGAATGTTAACAGTTTGATCCCCACTCTCGCCACCTTTTTTTTTAATTACTCAAAATAAGCTCTGGAATTTTTTTAATCGAATGACCTTGGTTATTTAGTTCAATATATTTTTTAAATTAACGGCTTATCATGTTATCTTCTTTATTTAGACGAACAGCATGGGCAGTGTAGCGTCTTTTGAGTGGAATCGGTGATTCCTATATAAGGATTGTTGTTTTTTTTCCGCAACCAGTCTCAATCAGCTGGAAGTTACGTTTTCACCCTTGCCTAAATCGATTCCATTATCTAAGCTTAAATCCGCGAAAAGTGCGTTTATTTTATCAATCTATATTAAAAGGAAAGTTTGTGGGAGACAATTATTTCGTGTCAAACCTGCATTTATTTGCCAAATGCTGCAAATTCGGTAAGTTGTTAAAAAGGACCAATTTTATGTTGATAAGTAGCATAATTCACTATTCCATGGACATGCACCAAAGTCTGAAAATTTTGTGTGAAATTTATGGAGATATCAATCTTCTATTCTTCGTTTTCGTCCTTTTTACAAAAATATTAACGCCTCTCTTAGCGCTGTCCTCTCATGCTCTCACTGCTTAGCCAGAATGCCGGGGAGATGATTGTAGATCATCTAGATCTAGGTCGAGGTTTATGAGCTCAAATTTGGAAGGGTACATTAACTGTGGTGGATGAGTCCATAATTATTATTGTTTAGGATCTAAATTCGACCTGGAAAAGGTCCTTTTCGACATTTAAAATCTAAATACACTCCAAGCTGTAGATTCGAAGTCTAGCCATGTTCAGTTTAATCTTCCCTCACAAGCAAGTCACAACCACCATCACTTCTTTCAGAGTTTCTTAATAATCAGAGCTCTGTTGCCGCAATGGTTAGCGTGTCGTGCTAAGCATGTGAAATTTGAGATCAGGGTTCGATCCCATCTTTTGCCAACTCTTTTGTTAATTCCCCAAAACAAGTGCTAGGTATATGGTTCATGTATTTTTCTTATTAAAGGCCTATCGTGTTATCTTTTTTTACTTAGACAAACAACATGGGTAGTGTAGAACCTTTCTAATGGGGTCGGCAACTTGTTATAAGTTTCGCTTTATCCACAACCAGTCTCAAACAATCGGATATCCGTTTTCACCGTGACTTGAATCAATTCCATTATCTTTGCTTAAACCCGCAAAATACGCAGGTATGTTACTTGTAAGACAAACGGAAGGAGCGAAGATTTGAGAAATCTTATAAGAACAGTAGTGAGTGATTAGGAAGATCTAAAATGTTGTAAATTAAATGATGGTTTTGCGCGTGGCAACAGAAAATTAGAAACGGTAGGAAAGCATAACAAAGAAGGTACCGTTTTTTTTAACGAAAGAACAAGATCAAAGAAGACTGGAATTGAAAAAAAAAGATAACGAAAGGAGGCAATACCAAAGGAAATGGGAAGAAGCGAGAGAAAAAGCTTCAAACAAAAAGAGCTTCTAAGGGGAGAAGAGCGAAAATCCGAAATAGAAAAGAAGAGACTGAGAGAAGGAAAGAGTTTGAAAAGCAACAGAAAGAGAGTGAGGGAAATGTTGCTGACAGTAATGATCTTAAAGCTGGTGCGGGTAGACAGAGAGATGACACTGTGCCCAGAAATAGTTGGAAACTTCTCGGGCACTATCCAGAACAACACTGCTGAAAGACAAAAAGCAAGAAAAATAAAGACAACCGCTTCCTCCACCATCTCAAGTTGCAGTCGTAAAGGAAAAGAACTATCCCCCATATTCAAGTGCAATACCTCCTGTTAAAAAATCTAAAGAGTCTCGTAGCAGATCTGAAGATACAACATTTATAAACCAAATAAGAAGGTATCAAGCTTACATACCAACCTGAAAAAAATATCTAAAAATTATCCTGAGCAAATGCGTCTCAAACCGCGAATGAAGTTTGCAGGGAAATGACAAAAGTACATGTAATATAGGGAATGAGATTTCAACAAGAGTAGCGGAACTTTCTTCATGTCACTCCGAGTGAGATTTAATCTTCAAACTTAAAGCTAGCACATGCTGATTTACGTTCTAGCGTATTTTTAGAACATATTTTAAAGACAATACTATGTGAAAATAAAATGGGGTTGCCCGCTATCTTTTGAATACAATCTTTTAAAATGTATGCGACAGGTTTTTTTAAGATAAACTTTTTATTTAGCTCTACAGTTTTTTAGTTCTAGATGTGAAATCGTGTATAAAAGTAAGGAATTTACCAAAAAAAGGCCCTAAAATCTAAGTCTAGATTACAATAGCCACTATGGTATTTTGGGGGTATTGTCTTCTATAAAAGGGACGCTACTCTCGCTTTACCTCTAATCTCATTCCCAATAGTAATGTAATTGTTACATTTTGTGTAATTTTCATAATGGTTTCAGTATTTTACTCATAAAAATGGCTTTCATTATATTATATTTCAATTTGCCGGAAATTGTGTGATATTTCTTTTTTTTTTTTAACAACCTTTGTGTTTATTGTAAACCAGTAAGAATAATTTTTAACAAAAAAGCTAATCTCGCTGTCTCAATGTATACTTTTGAAACATTTAGGGTCAAAAGATCCAGCACCAAAATCAAAACAGTCTGCTCCTCCTATAACTTCCCTCAATGGACTAAAACAAAAACAAGGCAGTGAAGCAGAGAGAATTCCGCAGCAACAAAACCAAACTCAGCAACAAAAAGCAGAACCCAGATCGCGACCTGTTGAACAGCAGAAGGCAAGACCGAAACCTACAGCATCTCTTCAGCCGCAGCAACAACAGAAGGGAAGACCGAAACCTGCAGCCACTCAACAGCCGCAGCAACAGCAGAAGGCAGGACCAAAACCTGCAGCCACTCAACAGCCGCAGCAACAGCAGAAGGCAGGGCCAAAACCTGCAGCCACTCAACAGCCGCAGCAACAGCAGAAGGCAGGAGCAAAACCTACGGCCGCTCAACAGCCGCAGCATCAACAGAGGGCGGAACCAAAGCCTAAAACCACTCAGCAAAAGCAAGAGCAGAAACAGACACCAACACCGCAACGTGCGTCTGAGCCAGCTCCACCAGAAACTCCTGCAAAATCGAAAAGCTGTACAATCCTTTGACCTCAAACTGTTTGCTAATTGTGATAAAATTATGCTTTTCTTCAATTTCACTAAACAATAACTGAGTAGTACTAAAGTCATCGTGGTTTAAGCATGGTAACATTTGAAAGTTTTTCGGAACAGTAAAACAATTATTTCAATGTTTACGGTTTCTCGTTGTATAGTGGAATTATACCATTAAACAAATGAAATACAAAAGCAAATAAACAAAACTGTAGCTTGTCCGGCTGTTCCGTTTTTTTCTTACCTAGCACAATATTTTAAAAAACAAGGGAAAACAGATGGAAGTTTTCTAAATCAGTTTTATCAACAGAATTACAAAGAGCAAATATAGAAAAGCATCTAACTCTTTTTATTATTACATTAGAAACTTTTTACGGTGAAAAAATGTTTTGATTTAATAAAAAATGTTTTAAAAACTTTGTACCATAATTTTGTGCGTGTAACTATAGATTATGCTACGGCAACCTTGCCTTTTTGATAGTTCACGATTGTTTTGTTTATACTGGATACTATGATACTGCTGATATATGTTGCAACATTCTTGATTAATGATTTCTAGTTTTATATCTATGATTGCGTCAAGACAACTTCTTTCACTAAAAGAATTTCATACACAATAAATTTATTTACGTTTGTAAACCTAAAATTTGGGTTCCTTTATTGTACAGTGGAACTCACTTAAAGTCAACACCTTTAAAGGAAACTCTTGCTTAAAGTCAACACTTTTTTGCAGTCCCATTTTGTATTTCTTTATATCTTTGTATCGGTTAAAGTCAATTCTTGCATAAGGTCAGCACGTTTTTTCAGTCCCGATGTTGACTTTATCAGAATTCCACTGTACTTCTTATGATCTACATTTGTGTTATATATCTCAGTTTTATTTGATTTTTTTTCGGTATTACAAAAAGATGTGTAGGCGTTCATTTTGTTCATTCACGCGTTCCAATTTTTTTCTGTATTCATTACTCCCAAAAGGTTTCACTTTAAAAAAAAACTGTAAATGTACTTCAGATGGGCTATCGGGTACTTACGTATTCTTATTGTACAACACCAAAGCTGTTTCTTTTGTTATTGAAATGAAATGAAACTACATGTACACTAACATTTTTTTTAAAACTTGTATGTAGTGAGCATCAATAGTGTGCATAACTGGTGAAAGAAAGTTATAATTTTCTTTCAATAGTGTGGTGTTTACAGGAAAAAAAATTAATGTTCATGTCTTTTTTTTAATTAAAAAATGCTTTACCCACCTTTTCTTTTAATTTTGTTAGCTAATTAATAACAAGTCAACGAAGCATGGGCTTTATTATGGGCTTTGATCACTGAAGGTCACCGAGGCAATAGAGTTCAACAAATTAGTTTCAGACCTCACTTCCCTTGGAAGGAATAGTATTTGTAGTAGTAGTAGTAGTAG
>BMAT01006179.1:285198-319142 GCA_019649035.1 Elysia marginata
GTAGTAGTAGTAGTAGAAGTAGTAGTACCTTCGCCATAAAACTTAGTGGCGACATGGTATAAGATATGTTTCTCTAAGTCGCAAGGCGGTTGGTGCCGAAGCATCTATAAGTATAAGTCGAAGGTTCGGATCATACTAAAGGCAGACATTTCGGGCATTTCTACTAAGAAGCCTACTTCACTCCACTGCTAATTTCATACCTTTATAATATTTCAATCATTCCCTAAATCTGTCAGCTCAAGGGGTGATTTTACAATGAATATCTTGTCACTGCGACCTATTGGGGGCTAACCGAGATGTTTATCTTACACGTAGTAGTGGGGTATTAAAAGTGGTAGCTGTAATGGAAGGAATAGTAGTAGTAGTAGTAGTAGTAGTAGTAGTAGTAGTAGTAGTAGTAGTAGTAGTAGTAGTAGTAGTAGTAGTAGTAAAAAGAGCGTTTTTAAATAGCGCTTATTACGAAAGTGCTCTAAGCGCTTTACATGAGTTCCCCGACAGGCCATTCCCTACCAAAGTACCTCTGAACTCACAGAGGAACAGCTAGTTAAGCGCATCACTCTAGCATTCTGACAAGATCTTTCACTGCCTATATTCGGGTACTCGTTTAAGCTTAACGCATGAGTGAGGCGAAGAAATGTGTGTAAATAGCCTTTCTCAAGGACTAAACGTCGACCTGCCGAAAGCAGGTCTCGAACTCTGGACCTCTCGATCCGAAAGCCGAGCGTCTACCACTAGACCACGACGCCACACTTTTAGTAGTAGTAGTAGCAGTAGTAGCAGCAGCAGCAGTAGTAGTAGTAGTAGTAGTAGTAGTAGTAGTAGTAGTAGTAGTAGTAGTAGTAGTAGTAGTAGTAGTAGCTGCCTCCAATATCTATTCTGATCTCTAGATCTATAATTTATATGAGGCATACCTGAAATGTTATCGTTTGTTCTCTGTGTTTGTTTTTTATGGCTAAGTGTTAGTGCGCTTCCAGATTTAAATGGTTGCCTTTGGTACGATTTGGATCTTCCCGCTCAAGTAAGCGAGTCGCTTAGAGAGGCTAAGCAAGGACCTTCGCCATGGAACTCCTTTTTTTAAAGGAGCGTAGTGGCGACATGGTATAAGCTATGTTTCTCTAAGTTGCAAGGCGGTGGGTGCCGAAGCATCTATAAGTCGAAGGCTCGAATCATACTTGGGGAAGACTTTAGACCATAGTTAAGGACATGTATGTGTGTAGGTATGAGTACTGTTAGACAGGATGGCAGGGCGTAGTTTTGGTTCATAAATTAAATCAAATATTTGCTTTAGCTTGTAGTGAGCTCTGGATTGAACAGTTAACATTAGAGGAAACTCTTAGTTGGGAGAGGGGTTTGCATGTGGTACAGGGTGCATTTTAGCAGGTAAAGTCTGAGTGATTTGTACTGAGCGTAAGTTACGTAGGGTTCTTCAAGTCTTTAAAAGTTAGGGCAAAAACAGACACTGGACACAGGATCCAGAAGAGCTGCTATAGGGTACGTCGAAACGCTGTCACTTTGACCCCGGACTGGCAGATGTGGAGTCGGCGATAGATCAGTCTCTCCGCCACGCAGTCTTGCTTTTTGCTCTCAATGTGACTTGAATGACTGGTCGGTGTCAACTACAAAGTCCTGGCAGTCGGTCACTAGGCCTACTTGGCCTACGTCTGTTTGTGAGAGATATCCCCTGTCGACGCTGGTACTTGACAGACCGTGCTGTTTGTCTACTGCGATACTGTGAGGCTGTGAGCCTACATCGGCTGTATCCTGAAAGAGACCCGTGTGTGGTCTCGAGGCTTTAGTCATACGTCGGCCGTGGAGGGCCGTACACTTCCGCAGCACTAACGCCTTGGACTTGGAGGGCCGCACGTTCCTACAACCCAGCTTCGCTAATTGAACCTAATGGTGGACCTGGATCATCGCCGCCATCGTCATTATCGGTGAGGTTACCACCATCAACTTCGTTACGACCAGCGTCATCGCTATTGTATCTTCGCTCTTAGAAGATAAACATTGTGACTATTGAATCCTCGTCATCGCCACCATCATCATCGTCGTCATGGCTTCGCCACTCTAGGACATATGAAGTGACTAGGACTCGTCATCATCGCACTGTGACTATTCATTTACAGTGGACTAAGTTACGTATGCAGATTGTTGTGTAATTGTGTGTGTGTGAGGTAATCTTAGATAACATGGGTCATGTAATTAGAGGAAGTCTTAAGTTAATCCTTTAAAAAGAATTGGACAATTCTCGATCTGCAAATAGTATTTTCTCTTATTATTTATTAAATCTTGACTATTGGCTAGAAAGAGTATTCTTGTTTTTCATTTATTAATGTTATAACTGTTCGTCACCAACACGTTGAGTCAGCGGATGGATAACTCTGTGTTTTAATATTTTGAAGAGTACCCAACTGTTGCCTTAATAAAAGTAAAGGCAGACATTTCGGGCATTTCCACTAAAAAGCCTAACTCTCTCTACTGCTAATTTCATAACTTTAAAATCTTTCAATCATTATGATTAGTAGTAGTAGTAGAAGTAGTAGAAGTTGGTAGAAATAGTGATGGTAATGGGGTGGGGGTCTAGAGAAACAGAAGATGAACAGTTTCTAAGGTCTAAATGACTACAAAAATGGTGATGAAGGTGTTGGCAATGAGACCTCATATAACTAAATAATAGGCCTGCTTTAGTTTCTTAAGCTTTACATTAGTCTTTTTGCAAAACTATGAGGTTGTTTTATAAACACAAAGGCTCTTCCAAACAGCATAGTCGTCTAACGGATACTCAAGCTTTTCCCAATACATATTTTCATCTAAAGCTTTCTGATTTTCGTTAGGTTTTCAACAATTACATAAAAGTTTGGAAGGACCATTGAAGGTTTGAATTGCACCATTAGGTCATGTAAACTAATTCAATTCAGCATCATTCCTCTTTTCTTTGCCTTGTCGTGTATTAAAAATTATTTCAACTTACATTTAGCAAAAATCTAATCTCCTTGTTTAGATGTTTACTTTTGAAACATCTAGCATTAAATGATCCACGACTAAAACCAAAACAGTCTGCTGCTTCTAAAACTTCCCACAATGGACTAAAGCATAATCAAGGCATATAAGCAGAGAGAACTCTGCAGCAGAAGAAGCAGCAAAAGTCTGGACAGAAGGCTTCTGCCACAATACCAAAGCAAAAACAAACTCAGTAGCAAAAAGCAGAACCCAAACCAGTATCTGCTAAACAGAAGGAGGCAGTACCAAAATCTGCGGTCACTCAACAGCCACAACAACAGCAGAAGGCAGTGCCAAAACCTGCAAAGAAAGCAGGACCAAAAACTGCTGTTCTTTTACCAAATGTCAAAGGTCATGATGTTGAGCCACATCCAGTAACTGCGTGGACAGCCAGCAAAATGTAACACATTCTGCCGAGAGACAGCTGCACGTAGCCTACTTGTTGTTCCAGCATTTAAGCCTTGTACATATAGGGGCGAGTTTCACCCCAACAGCTGCTCAAGAATTATTTTGAGAGTAGCAATCTGGTCGGTTCATGATTTATCTTTAACAAGTTTAAGGAAATATGCTTGTTGATCTCTAAGTTGCTCACATTTGCTCTTCCATTCTTTCTATGAGTATCATGTTAGACACATTGCTTGGTGCTGAGAGCATAGTGGTGCGTCTCCTTTCTTTGGCAGTTTAACGAGGTAGCCCTCCTTCCATTCCGTCACACCTTGATCCTTTCCCTTACCTCTGCCAACAGTGGCTGCAGCGTATCTGCCTTAATTTCGAGACCGGCTCTGTGGCCTAGCGGTAAGACACTCGCTCAGAGATCGGGAGGTGCGTGGTTCGATCCCAGCCCGAGTCAAACCAAGGACTTTAATATTAGTATTAGCAGCTGATCCGCCTAGTGTATGGCATTCAAGATTTAGTGTTGAGTCTGGTCGGCCCGGTGTCAGGATAATGAGACTGGGTGTGGTGTATGCAAGTGCTCCTTACATCACAGTGTGGCAGCATGCTTTCAATTGTCCCCAGCACCGTCTCTGATATAATCTCGAAGTTGACTGGGACGTTAAAACTCAAACAACCAACCAACCAGCCATAACTTCGACATCAGATTAAGGTAGGCCCTACTTCTGCTGGAATGCTGTCTCGATCTGCAACTTTCCTTTTCTTTAACGTTTAGATAGTTTTTCTTATCTCTTCGCTGGTAGGAAGGTAATTCTCAGCTGGTGGTACATCTGGTGGGTTTGGTGGCATTGGCCTGCAATAATTCTTCAAAATGCCCCGTCCAGTTTTGTCTCTGTCTATGAGATGGCGGCCACCTCGCAAGGGCCCTATGGCGAACGGCACCGTTCCATAGGCCTAGGGAGAACGGATTTTATGTCAGCGTGCGCTCGCGCTATCCAACGGGCCTCTGCACTCTGCTATGATGGTAGATAACTCTGATCTACAGCCTTCTCTGTTGACGACTGGACGCGGTTGTTACGAAAATTTGTTGAACGAACGTCTCCACTCTCCAGTACAGTACAATCTAGAGAATCTAGATATATTTTAAGATTCGAAGTCAAGCTATACGTACGATGTGTTTTGAAAATCAATAATATGACCTCATTGGTCTCTGCATGTAGACTCTTGCTAGATCTAGAATCTAGATCTAAGTTTTTTTTATTCAAGAGGACTTAAGTTTCTAAGGTGCGAATGTTCCGTTGATAATCTTGATTTTGTCAAATCAAGAAGAAAACTGATTCTCAGGTGGGACTGCATCGAGTAGGCCTGAGGCTTTAGAAGGAGTGTGGATATTAGATTTAGAGATCCCTGACAGTGAGGGTGGCAATGTTTCAAATGCTTAGGTCTACAAATGTAGAATCTTTATCTAGATCGATAATTCTAGGTTAGACAGATCTAGACCCCAGTTACTGAGTTAGATCTAGTAGAGGGAGATGGCACTGGTTTGATTAAGGGTTCTGCGTCCTGTCCATTTTGTTCATGATAAAATGAAGAGAGTTGGGATTCTTGAAAACTTTTTAAAGTACCTGTAGTATTTATAATACTTTTACAATTGGCCCATTTCAATTTTCATGTTGTTAGATAGGCCTAAGTGGTACTCCTAGTCCTAAAGTTAAAATTATTATAGATCTGCAGACTGGTTCAATTAGATCTAGATCTATATCTTGTTAACAGTTATGGTATTTTGATTTTAGAAATGTGTGAATTTTCAAAATTTACCAACTAAAAACATGGACAGAGTAACAGTACTAACACACTCTGGACAAAAAGTTGATTTTAAAATATATTTTATTAAACAATGTATACATCATTACATGTAAATTTGAATCATTTTTGACGTACTCAAAAATAAGGAACGTGACGTCACATGTGTGACACAAAAGAGTAGCCGTAGGCCTATCAATAAAATGTAAATTATTATTAACACTTGCAGTCCACGTATGACCATAGCAAAAGAAAATTAAGGTATGTATAACATTATAAATTAGATTTGACAGTCTTTAAGGGTAGAAAAGAAAACTACAAGAGGGCCTAAGTTTACTAGGATCATCATTTTTGTCCTTGCCCACTTTTAACAAAATAATAAACGCTCAGTTTAATAATTTAATAAAATCAGGAAATAGATCTAGTTCTTGAAAGAGCAAGTGTCTTGTTGCTCAGTTGAATTTTTAAAAAAGCACCACAGATGATAGATTGTAAACACAATGATACTTGAACTGATCATCTGATGTCACGTATGTGACATTATATCTCAAAATACAAGAATATGGATGATAATCTAGATGTTTATTTGAAGGTCATAAGAAAAATGGCCTCTAGAGTCAGCTAGCACAGGTGGATTGATCTTATGGGGGATGTCACTGAATTTATAGTAGATCTTGTTTTCTTTAGCACCCACTTTTGACCAAATCTTGAATGCATCACTGATACTTGAGCAGACTAAATCTGCAACATTGGTGACTGTACAAATACTACCAACCATGATTAGGTTTTCCATCATACTTGACAAACACCCAGCCTCCTAGTCCTATTTCATATGCTGTTTGTTTGACCGGCTCTGTGGCCTAGCGGTAAAGACACTCGCTCAGAGATCGGGAGGTACGGGTTCAATCCCGGGCCGAGTCAAACCAAAGACTTTAAAATTGGTATTAGTAGCTGATCCCCCTGGTGTCTGGCATTATGGAGTGCTAAGTCTGGTCGGCCCGGTGTCAGGATAATGTGACTGGGTGTGGTGTGTGCAGCGCTCTGTACATCACATCACAGTGTGGCAGGACGCTTTGAATTGTCCCAAGCGCCGTCTCTGATATAACCTTGTAGTTGAAAAGAGACGTTAAAATTCAAACAACCAACCAACCATATATGTTGTTTGAGTTTATGAGATTGCACAGACATACTCATGATACTGTTTGACCACTGATGTTTCCTGACTGTCACCACAAGAAATGATTGACATGGCATTTCTTTATGGTAAAGTTTACGCTTTGCCGACTCCAGAAAGCATATTGAGTTTCATTCTGGTACTCGCATGAATACACCATGGCAAAATCCAGGTGCCACACAGTTTTTTTGCTGTCTGACCTTGTTAAAAGCTGTCAGTTGGACTTTCTTGATCTTAACATGTTCTTGAAACATGGCAGTGTCTTAAAAAGTTAACTGCCTTTATCTAGCTTTACACTCACTATTGCACAACTAAACAATCAACCAAACCCTTTAAAACTAATAGAGAATGACCCTCTAGGTAAAAAATCGAGCACGAGATTGGATGTCCGGGTATATAATTTACTATGTTGTCTGTTGTTTACATTTTGCCCCGCCTTGTCACTAGCACTGTCAGTTTTACCCTGGCTATGGTCGGCGCAGGCCATTTTATTTGTAGGTACAGGTCACAAGTAAACATAGAAATTTTGTGGACAAGGAGGGAGGAGCATGTCAGAGTTTTGGACTGAAGGCTGATTGGTTCTTCTCATGTCAAGAGTGGTCACATTGCAGCGCTAGGCTTTTTAAAAGAGATTCATTGTAGAAAAGTGGGAGATAAAAGGTTGAGCATTGCAGTCGCCTTTGTAAGGTGGTTGCCATGGAGGATGTCAAAACAAAGAAAATATGCAAGGGGATGTAGAAAAGTGGGTTGGCAAAACACATGGTTGGCTAGGCAGTTTTGAGTGTATTTATAAGATAAAGAAATTCTTTCCTACATCTTACTTATATTTTGCACCTGATTTTAGACATCCTCATTATTCTATTTGAGGTCTAAACTAAGCTCTTTGTCAATGTCATTTTTGACAAATCTTAACTTCATCTACAGGAAACTGTAAATTTAATCAATCAACAATGGAAATCTCCCTTGCTGAAGTGGCTGAGGGTTATACCCAAAATATTAGCATGCTAAAGATGGCAAAAACGTTATTGGAGAGTGGATGCAGTGAGTCCTTATCACAGCCAGCCGCCATTGTGGATGAGCTGAGAGTGGAATTGGCCAATACCAGTAAAAGTATGAGGAGAGAAGAACTACAGCTTAAAAAGTTTGAGGTAGGCCTTCTGTGTTTGAAAAGGCAGTGCCAGCATAAATGTTCATTTTATTCATGTAAATCCCTAAACTTCAAGTTCAACGCATACCGGTATCTTCTGAATTAACTTCCCATATGGTATTTTTCTTTAAAAAAAAATGCCTTATAACAAGTGTAAGTGTAAGCAGTTTATTGTAGCCTTTTTCTTTTGTTGCTTTTTTTTCTCAAATATAAACATTTTGAAGTAATTTTTTTTAGATAAACACTTTTTTATTGTCTTCTAAATTTAATCTTGAATGTGTAGCAACTTAATAATGATAATTTACAATGTCAGAAATACTTGCATACTTTTTATCAATGTGACATAGAAATTATGTCTTACCATCTCAATTACAAAACAGCGCTCCAATACTTTAAAGTAAATTTATATATTCTATAATGTCATTTAAGTTCAAAGACCACCGTTATCATGTGACTTAACCTTATGTTCTACCATGACTATCAAGTTCAATTTTAGTAAAAATAATATTGCTCCATCAAGATGGTAACATTAAAAATGGCCCTTGCAAATTCTAAATATTGATTACGTGTATATATATATATATTAAAAGATATACAAATAAAAAATACATATATACTCTTTATATCAGTTGCCACTATTAGGTCACCAGGTCTAAACATGTTTTCACTATAAGTTGAGTGATACAATTGTGTGGCTAGGCTAATATGCAGGAAAAAGATTAACTTCAACATCAGCCTGTATTTCAACCATTTTATAAGACATCTAGTTGGCTGGTCTTGTCTTTACAGTAAACCAAGGTAAAATAATACATATTTGGTTTGGTTTAATTTACTTTAAAAATATTTATATTTAAATGTGTTTTTATTCTTATTGTTCTAAACTTACACTTAGATTTGAAATCTTATAATACTGAGGCGACAAAATGGAAGTGAACTTTGTAGTATCTAGTAATTATCTTGATTTAAAGTCTTGCAAAACTTGTGTATTAACCTTGTGATTTTCTTCTGTCAAGGACCTGAAAAGGGAAAGTGCTATTTTGCTAGAGCGGTTGAAATATGTAATGGAAAATGTGCCTACCAAGCTGCCTCAACAGTAAGTTTAATAACTGATTTCATTTTCTTTCTTCATATCTTTTTAGGTCTATAGAGGAGTCATATAAATCACCAAAAACAATATTCCTTTTTGGCAAATTTTAGGTTTAGCTCTAAAAGTCATAGGAATTTGAACTTTTAAAGCGCTACTTTAATTTAGATTTTATAGAAATGGATAAAAACTTTGAATTTAAGAGGATTGAATTTAATTTGTGCATAACGATTACCAATCGATTCTAATTACTCAGTTAAATTTTCACTTTTGAAACCTTAGTACCTCTCTTGCTCACCTTACAGAACGTTGCACAGGGAATTTGTAGATAGGTTTTTAGATTAAAGATCTGCTCATGAAGTGTAAGCTTCAGATGCTATGAATAAATGAAACTGCCAGGAAGTATTTTATAAGGGACATTTTCTGTTTGAGCAATCACTAAAATCTTTGTAATTTAAGAGTATTTGAACTTCATAAACTTCAATTTTGTATCCAAGTTAAGCTAAACATATTAAAAAGTAAAAACTATTCAACTTTCAAGCATCTTAACAACTCAAATTGTTTTCAGAATTTTAAATTAATTACATTCAACTTCAAGTCCAGATAATCAAACCTGGATAATTTGAAACTTATTAAATTCAAAACTATAGTTATTCAGACTATCAATTTTATCCCTCTGGTGTTAAACTTCAGATGCATTTCTATGGCGTTTATTACATTCAGATTGGATTGCTTCAGATTTAAGTTTTTGAGGTTTTATTACTTTTAACTATTCTTTTCTACAACTTGGTTATTACAAATGTAGTTTGAAACTGAAAAGTCATCTCTTCAAGAGTATCAGATTTGGAAACTTGAATGGAACAATGCCTCCTTAATAAAAGTAAGAAATAATACCCCACAGTTTATGAATTTAGATGCTGAGAGAGAGAGAGAGAGCGAGCAGTAGCAAGTACCATCCTGTTCATAACTTTATTATTAGTTTGTAACTACATATAAGTTATAAGTATAATGAAACCTTGGTTGTTGGGAAATCAGAGCCCAGGACCGTTGATTTTGTTATAACCAAGGTTTACTTTGTAGGCCTATGTAACTAAAATAATGTTAGATAATCATTGCAAAGGAAGTTCATATTTAGTTGACAGAAAACCCCTCAGTTAAGGATAGCAAGGCGTCTCTGTCAGCTGTTTGTCTTTTTAGAAGAAGTGGGTCAAGCTGGGTGGTCTGGGTGGGGAAAAGGGAGATATAGAATGAATTGGAGCCAAAATTTAAAAAGATGATGTCATTGTCAGAGGGAGCCTGTGTTGTTGTGTTATTTATTTTTTTTTTGTCAAGGAAGTCAAAAATATCTTTCTGGTGATGAGTTGTGAAGAAATAATCAATGGAATCAGCTTTTATTTAAAATCATGAAGTAAAGATACCCAATTCCTGAGGTAACTGAAAATATGACATTTTGTAGTGTAGAATTTGTTCTTTTTTTTCTCTGAAATTTTCTTTGTAATGGGCTAACATAATCAACTTTTACTTTCAAGAAAGGTAACCTTAAAGAAAAACCCATTCTCTATTAAATGTTAACTTTATGATCCAGATTCTACAGTATCTACATGTATTACAAAATTTGCAACTGAACTTCTTAACTTTTTTTCATGGAAAGCTCATACTAACTAATCTAAGGCACTTTACACAATGAATTGAAAAGAATGTTTATTTTGAGCAAATCTGAATTAAAGTCAAACTGTTATACATGTAAAATGTAAAGATAACAACCACGATCAGCCTAAAAGGATTTCCCTGTAGCAATAAAGCATCATGAACTCACCTTCTGTTTCTAGGAAAACTGCAGTTTCAGCACAATGTAGGAATGAGACAATTCAAAGCATAGAACCAACCAAACCATCAGTGCCTCAGGTGCCATTGGTGCAAATGATTGGATGCCAGTATCTAGACTTCCTGACTGTTGATGAGTTCAAAACTGTTCCCAAGTAAGTGTAAAAAGCCAAGAGCATGTAGCTCTGTTGAGCTGTTGAACTTAGGTTGCAGCAGAGTACAACAGCTTTGCATTCTACAGTCTATCACGGTAAGAAAAATGGCCAGAATTCTGCATCTTTAGTTTTTTCATTCATATGCTTGGGCTGGCCACAGGCATCCCCAAGGGATACTGATTACAAGCGATATGACATGCAATTGTCATAAAGCAATTGATGCCCCACAAGCGGCCACAGTGACGGGCAACTATCTGAATGCACCATAAACCTAAATATTGGCTCATCATAAACCACATTAGTTCTTGTCCAAGTCGACTCTAGCTAGATTTATCTATTTCACAGTGTTAATAAAATTTTTATCTTCTGTTGGGTGTTTTTTTAACTTGAAATAATCAAAATTTTTACAGGTTTTTTTTAACATTCTGGAAGATTAGGGAAAACTTTTTTTTTAACAGGGGTGTAAATCTTTCAGATTGGGGCTGATTTCAGTCTTTTTATGCATTTGGGATTTAGCTAATTTTTGTTTATGTCTATTTTAAATAACTTAACTTAAACTCGGCATTCACCAGCTGACAAATGTTATTCTTGAAAAGTTCATTTTAGAGGGTGAAAGAAGAGGGAAAAAATAGGACTGTCTTTCAGTTCATTGAATTTAATTGTTTGTTGAGTTCAAGGTTGTTGGAGTCAGGGGCTCCTGTACGATTGTTTTTTTTTTTTAATTTATTTCAGGTATATGAAGGGCAGATTGACATATGACAAAGTTAACTCCATGATTGAGAAACTGGACAAAGTTTATATAGAGAAATACAAGATTAGAAGGCTTAAAAAGTCATCATTGAATGATGTCAACAAGAAACGGTTGGATGCTTACAGATTACAAGAAACGGAAGAAACCAAAGGTTTGTAGAGAATAATAGAGTTTCTTTCAGTGCACATTATTGATTTAGAGAATCCAAACAACATGACACAACTACATAGAGTATGTAGGCTATAAAAGCTTAACTAATAAGATATCAGCTTACCTTAAATTCAATTTAGAACAGTAAAAAGGGATGATAAAAGAAGTATATCTCATCGTGTTGTTAGTGTTCAACAGTTTACTCTGCTTAAGTCAATTTTAAGTTGACCAACCAACTTACCCGTTCTAGTATGAATGGTGAAAATGAACTGTAATGAGACCAACAGATACCTTGGACTTTACTCTTTTTCCCTCTCATATTGTAATCTCTCTCCCTCCCTATCTGTCTGATTCTGACAGTCTTATTGCTGATAAATAACATGCCAGAAAAGCAGGCTAAGCAAAGACCTACCATTAGTTTCGGTTTTTCTTCCAGTTCAACTTTAATGAAAACAAGGTTGGTCTGCAATGAATTATTTCTTTTGAGTTTGCTGAAACCAAGGATTCATTGGGTTCAAGGTTGGAGGATGCAAGGTTCCCTGTACTGTAGATACAAAAATCAATATTTCACCGAAGTCGATGTTTATTAATTAAGTCCCCCCAAAATTGGTGTCATTAAAAATTAAAAAGAGTTGGCTATTTTGAAATTTGAAGAAAAATTATAACTAGGTTGTACTTAAAATCAACATGATAAAGCAGCAAAAGTCAATTTTTGCCATTCAAACTGTACATTTGAGCTCATTGGGCTTTGGACACCACACTTAAATACAGCAGTTACAATGGGTTGTTTGAAAACAAATAAAATGAACGTCTCTGTAAACTTATTTCGGTCTTTATCTCTATTAGTGGGTTTTACCAATAAGGTGTTCTTCTATTCCTAAATGCATACAATAAATTTGTCTAGTGCCTTGTCAAGAAACTCTGAAAGATTAACAAAAGATTTGACTTTTATTATTGTAAAGAACTTGTTAAAAATAGCCTTTGATTGGATAAATCTCTGGACTTAAATCGTTTTTTATTTCGTTTTTTTTTTTTGTTTTAAGCAGCAGTTGACTTTATCTTTCTCATCAAGTTTGTTTTACTTTAACATAAAAAATGCAGTGAATTCCATGAGTAAGTAACTCTCCCAAACATAGAAGTCAGTTTCCATCATATCATTCAATTTATATTTTAAATTTAGAATACCTAGTAAGGAATATGTACAAAATGAAAACCTGTCTTGACTTTCCTGAGGAAGATTTGTACAGTTCCTTCAGTAATGAGTCCTTCATTGTTGTTTGCTCATAATGTATAAATTATAAAAAGATGTTATATGCCTACTTACACTGAAGTTTGATTTGCTATTTGTATCATCACTAAATGAATAATAACATTTGTGGCAAACTATCTTTCTCTTTTGTTTTATTTCAGGTCTCTATTTCATTGTTGAGCAAGACATTGCAGACTTCTCATCCCTAAAAATGGACAGCGTTTTGAGAAATATATTTACCATTCTGAGGCACTGTGGTTTAATATTTGAAATAAGAGGAGGAGGTTATACTCGTTTAGTTTGTTATTCAAGATATTGAATGCAAACGACTTTTCTGGTTTCTTAACTCACTGACTACTTTCCCCGCAAACGTTGTGAGATTTTTATTTTTACGGCTGAATACCAGTCCCGCAACCCCTGTGAGATTCAGCTTGCGAATTTTTTTTCCTATGTTAATATCACAACAGCTGCGGGGAAAGCTACGGCAACCTCTAGCATAGCCACTTAGCTTTTGAATGATATAAACGAAGTTCGTTTAGGACAAATACAACCGGCAGGAGAGCATTTTTCCGACACCTCTAGCAGCTAGCAGTCTTCAGCTGATTCCAAGATGGATTGTTGAAAAATTTCTGTTCGGTCAAACTTAGATCTAGATTCTAGACTCTGATGATGAAATAGCGTTTGAAAGCATTATTGAAGATGATATAAATCCCGATTATGAGCCACCAAAGGGTAAAAGGGCCAAACCTAGTCAGGCCAAAGGTAAAGGTAAAGGAAATATTTACCTTTTTTGTTTGTTTTTTGTAAAAATAAAAAAATTGACACAGACTCAAAGTTTTTGTTTTATTAGAATCTTTATTATCTTGACTAAACATGATACAAATTCCAAAGGTCAAACTTTAATAGCAAAATCACAGTGATTTTTTAAAAATACCTCCGAAATGGCTGGTACACAGGGAATAGACAGAGTTCAAATAGCTGGTAGTCAGTGAGTTAAGCTCTCTCATAGCCATATCATGAACATAGTTTGTACAGTCCAGCACGTTGTCCTCCTTTTCAGTGGGGAATTTTAATGTATTTGAGGATAGAATGTTGACATTTCCAATTTCTAGGGCAATAATCAAGTTTTGTAGAAGTTATGCGCTTTTTTTTTCTTTAGCAGGTTAAACTAAAGTAAACATGTGAAGGTTTATATGACAAACTCATTTTATACATTTTGAAAAATTTTAGATTTTAAAGTGAAAGCAACAAGTTTTCATATTTCCATTTATATAGAGTCAGAAGACCAACTGCAGCCATGAAGCTTTACTAGGCATGATTACAGTGGAATCCGCTTAAGATAAACCCTGTTTAAGATTAACTTTGGGTTAAGATAAACTATGTTTTTGCAATTTTGGTCCCTTTCCTATTTTTTTTTCATTATAATGTTACTGATTAATGTAAACTTTTGATAAAATAAACTTTCTATTCGGACCCAGAGGAGTGGAATTTTATCTTCTAGTTGTGCTGTAGCTAGATCACTTCTGATTGGCCGGCTCATGGCCAAGGGTGACTGCAGTCAGGATTGTACAGTTATGGCAATGCTCTCCCATTCACGATACACTGACATATTCACGATACACTGACATACTATTGAATGGTGTAGGTAAGATTACCTTATTGCGGCCACTTGCCCTGACTGTCGCTGTTTTGATTAAATGAGCCCAGTCACATGACCTTGTCACTGCCAGGCTTATGCCCTCAGTGTGGACAGGTGTGTAGGCAAAGCTTATAATCACTTCAGATTACAGTTGAATTCATAGCTTGGTTATTCTACTCTAGATGTCGGTTTTTTTTTTTCAAAATAATTATTACTGTAGCAGAAAATACTCTCAAGACAGAATTACAATGACAAAGAAGATATTGGTGAGAGTTTTTGCCCTTTTCTCTGGTTTTTCAAAATGGCATAAAGCACATTTTGTCACGAAGCCCCTCAAGTACAAAAAAAGTAACTTCAGTGTACAAAAAACATGATCAGAGTGTCTATTTCTTTCACTGGTCGCTAATTCTTTATGTTTGTGTTTGTAAAAAACAACTATCCCGTCTGAATCTCAGGTCACAGGCTTGGCGATGCTTTTGGAAATTGGACCATTAGAAAGATTTGCTCTGGAAAGGACCATGACGTATGAGGAATGGTGACAATGACACAAAAATGTTTTACTTTTTATGCAATCAAATAGATCTTGCGATGGGTTCTTTTTTTTTTTTTTCAAGTCCAATATTTTAGTCTGCATAGAGGTTCTGAGATGGGATGCAAATAGTAAAAGGGATCAGTGATAGTTCCTTGACCTAGTTCAAGGAAAGAGCCAAAAGGGATTAAAGTGAAAAAGGAAATGGGCAGAGGAGAACAAAGTAATTTGACAAAAGTTCTGATTTTGAGGAATCAGTGTTCGGAGAAATCGCATTTGGCTGTACTTAAAATATAGCAAAATTGAAACACACTCAAGTCGTTACAAGGGCTAGGGTTTTAACGGCAACTCTGGTTGTAAAGACATTTTCCCACACCCCTTATTTTCTTCTATTAAAATCAATAGATTGTTACTGGTATAATTACCGCATCAATGACCTTCATTTGCGCTTTAACTGCACTCTTGGTTGGTGGAGCTATGAACTAAGCAAGCTGTGACAAGAACTTGGCAAAATTGTTAAGCCTCACTCAACAACACCTAAGTACTGGTAGTGCATCTGCAGTGATTTGTGCGCTAACTTCTTGGTTCTTTGGTTGTCACAGTCACACCAACACCCCAGCCCAACCCTTCCTCTCTCAGATAACCTCCTCCTTTACGCCACAACCCTACATATGACTATGAGCGTCTCCCTTCCCCCTCCCACAACTTACAGTTTCCCCTTGTGCTAGGCAGTCACCAAGTCAATCCTTTGTTTTTGTACTGGCATAACCAGTGATCTATTGCAGTGTAAGCATCTCCTTAGATAAGGTGCAAGGATGTAAATCTTTCAGATTTAAGCTGATTTCAGCTCTTCCCCTCTCAAATCTGGGATTTTAGCCCCATTTTTTCTCCATTTTATTGAGAAAATAATATCTGTAATTCAAGACCTGTTTGCAGGTAACTTTTTGCGGTATTAAACACAGTTAAGAGCATAGCTTCTTTTCCTATAACTATAAGCCCTCTAGAGGGTTACCCCTGACTATTTTTGTTCTATATATTCTATTGATTCCAAAGCACCACAAGTCTCACATTGGTTCCAAATTTTTTTTTTCGTCGGTCATTTACAACCCTGTAGGTGATAAGCAACAACAACAAACTCTGTACAACATGCCATGCCTTAGTTACGTGTGTGTTGAGGGTAAGTCTGGAATAGTATGTGTATTTCCGATACTTGATAGAGACTAACATACTTCAGAGTTCTTTCTTTGGTACGGACATTCAATTCCATGTTGTCATAAAATTAATGTACAGTGGAATCCACTTAAAGTCAAACCTTTAAGAGAAACTATTGCTTAAGTTAACTCTGTTTGTCAGTCCCATTTTATATTTCTTTATGTTTTTGTTATGGTTAAACTTAAAGTCAACCTTGCTAAAAGTCAACACATGTTTTCGGTCCCGAGTTGTTGACTTTATCAGGATTCCACTGTAGATCCCCAAGAACTGGGTTTACCTTATTGTGTTGAAACCTGGCCTATTACTTTGCTTCTAGTTTAGTTATTAAGCACATCATTGAAATCATAGATTTTACTGATATATTATGATACAGCATGGCGTTAGCCCCTTTTTTCGTACATGTACCAGGGAATGCATCTTTGGGCATGAAATTTTTAGTTGCCTGTATCGTCTTCTAATTTAACGGCACTTTTAAGAAAGTCCCATTTGTGCTTTTAATTTTATATCAGATTCAGTGTTCTATTGTACATGTACCGTAGTGACGGTAGTCTGTACACACATTTAACATGTATGCATTAAATTTGTTTTCACAATTTTTCTTCTCTTTGTCTCTTATTCATTTTTTTTTGTGTTAATTTTATTTCATTCAATATTGATATATAGTAAGTTTTAAAAGTTAAAATAATCACCAACAATCCTGAAACCTCTCGGATGTATATACAGTAACCACAATGGCATACATTATTTGCTGATGTAGGGACTTTCCAAGGCTGTGACTAAAGGTCCTGTATTTGTTTTTTGTATATAAAGGACAAAATGTTTTCAAAAGTACCTGGTACACAGAAAACAGTAGGCTTGTGCTGCCATAACGGATAAATGTATAAAAAAAAATTTTTCATAAATTTTGAATGAATTGATCAAGAAATATAGCAATGGTCACAACCAACAAATTTTCAGTTAGGTTTTATCCTCATTTCTTTTCATCCACTGTGAAATTGTGATAAATTTGGACAACCAGGCATCAATTTTGGAGGTTTCCACTAAAGATTATACATGTAATAATTGATAAGTACCTTATAAAATTGTTTTGATAAAAAATTTTAAATGCATATTTAAAACCTATTTGTAATAGCCTTGGCAAGTTTAACTTTAAATAAGAGCCTCAAAAAAGCATTCAAAATAATACTTCATAAATGCACAAAATTAACAAAAATGAAAGACTACATCCCTACTTAACACTACAGCTATGTTAACAACAAACATGCCAAGGAATTTCCCTCATGAGATTGATGAGAACTCTTTCATCTTGCTTTCTGTAATTGTATTTTTCCAAATAATTACCAATGGATACTAAATGACCATTCCCATAAATTTGCAAGACTTATAGCTTGAAGAAAGCTAAACAAAAAGGATTGCTCAAAAAATAAAAACCTTTATTTGAATCCGGTGTGGAGACAACATTAAACTCATTTAAATTAGAGTTATGAAATACAAAAAGGCCTAGTACACACTGTATAAATAAGTATAATTGCCCAGTACATATATAAGCATGTGCACATAAATGAAGATTCATGGACACAAAAATTTATAAAAGAAATAATATTCAAAATAAACAAAAATTACAGATAGGAAGGGAGAGAGAAATTACATACTTGTCAATAAAACAAAACAAAAACTGTCAAAGTCTATCTTTCGTATCACTATCAGTGTGATACTGACAGTCATCCAAGGGCTGTTTATTTAGTTTGGCCATCTAGGAGCAAAACCGTTTTAAAGTTTTGTCTCCAATGGTTTTTACCCCTGGGTTGAGGCTGAACTGATTTATAAATGTGTAACAGTATTAGCAGATTTTTCTATACAACAGCCTACAAAATGCTTTTAAATCATTTTAGAACAACATTGTGTTTGAGACCTCAGATTCAATGAGAATACAGTGAACCTCAAATTCAACAAGCTTGGACCCAACAAGACCTTGGGCTCAACAAGGGACACTTGAAGTCCATTTATATATTCCTCTTTGGCTCTAATAAAAAACCTTGGATCCAACGAGTACCAAGTTTTCCTACCTCAGGTTTCGTTTATGACAAACTTCAGATTATTGACAAAGATGAAATAGGAAATAAAAGCAAGGCGAATATTTGCGGTGATTACAGCATTGCCTCAAGCAGAACCTACACCATCCATCAAATGGCTGAGATTGCTGAGAAATGGACAACAATATTATTGACTCCTATCTATGTGCTTAAATTAAAAAATCAAAATCCAGATAGAGAGAGAGAGAGAGAAGATAAAGCAAAATAGGAAAACATTATAGAATGGAGAGCAAGAGAGAGACAGGCTGATACAGTGAGGGAGGGAGAGAGAGATATGCCTGTCAATAAAACAAAACAAAAAACTGCCAAAGTCTGTCAGTCCCACTATCACCCAAAGGCACGCCTATCTACTTTGGTCATCAAGGGGCACAACTGTTTAAAAGTTTTGTGAACAATTGTTTTTTCTTTTGAAGCTTAACTTATTTGCAAACAATAGGCTATCATGTTTTACTTTATTACAAGAGGGCCTAGAGTTCATTTTAAAACAAACTTGTATCATCCAAGGTTAACTGTACCTAGATCTCTAATTGAAAAGGATTCCTTAGCATTAAGGTAAACAGGTTGTGCCTAAAAACAATGGTTGAAATTAGAATAGCAACAGCTGTAACCCTCCATAATGTTTTTTCCTATTAGCAAAATATAAGGTACATGTAAATATTGATTCTCAATATAGTACAATTTGCAGGTTGTAACTCATTTTATGTTACTTCAAATTTACACCATATTTTAATTGAAACCTGCATGTAACAAACTTTACAAAATGTTCTGTGTAGTTTGTCAAATCTATGATTGATTATCCGAGTTAATTAAAATTGCCATAAACCAAAATTTTTCAAATCCGGTTTTGCAATTACCGTAAGTGTAATACAAGACATACATTGTATACATATGCAATGAAGGGAAGTTAGATACCAGTATGTCTTAAACTGAGACCAGAGACAGCCCTTTTCTTTCATTTGCATCAGGAATGACAACTTTAAATGAATAAAAGCATGTCAAAAAAAAAAATCTACTACAAATAGCCCGGTTTGTGCAGAATGAACGTAATGCCAACAATATTATTGTCTTGCAACCAGTCCAGATGAGCAAAATGTTGGAAATTTTTACTTGATTTTGTAGAAACGCCTTAAAAAAGATTTATATTCTTTCTTTCTATTTTTTAAATGACAAATAGTACTAAAACATTTCCAGTTTTGTTTTTTTTGCATAATTTCATGCATTTTTTTAACATTGAAACATTGGGAGGACTCAGAAAAATGCAATGTTGCAAATAGTTTCTTAACTCTTATGTGAAAACAGACATGCAATTCATATAAACTGGTTGTGAAACAATCAGATTGAAAAAAATGTAAATTAAACAATGCTAAATGCACTTGATTTTACTCTAACGTGTTACAGTAGACTGACTTGCAAAATTAAAAATACAGTGGAAACCTAATAATTCATATCTCTTGGGAATGAACAAAAAACCTAGCATTAAGAGGATTTGAATTATAAATCAGCTTTAATTTTTTACCCACTTCTTTTTCTATATTGCTTTTAATAACATCTACAGATATTATTTCACCCAAACTTTGCAGGCAGACAAAAACAAAATGTTTTCATGATAATGCGGGTTTCGGCGACTTAGTGCAGTGAAAGTTTTAAAAGACAGGCCTTTCAGTTTCAAGCTTTGGGAGAGGGAGACTGTCAGAAAACACAAGGAAAAACTACTACAGATAGCACATATAAACTTCAAATTAAGAAAATTGAAATTCACAAACTTCAAATTCAAACATTAAGACTAACAAAGCTAAGGAGGAATAAAAAAAGCCTCACATTTAAAAATCTTTGAATGAAGAATTATAGAACAATCAGACTTCGATTTTGAAGGTTTCCACTGTAGGTTGTTCATCTACTTGCAATTTGTATGACAATATTTCTAACCAGTGTCTAATCTATTCAGTGACTCGTCCTAGAAGTACACTGGAAAAGAAACCTCAATCCCTTTAGTTTATACTCAATCAATACCTCAAACAGCAAAAGGTAGATCTAATCATCTAGCAACTTAAAAGACGGCCCTTGGTTTCACCTGTCTCTTGAGAGGCAATGAGGAGGAATTGAAACTGAGTTATTTTACTTTTTTGACAATAGAATATTTGGCTTAGATAAATATGTTCTTTTGTAGAGAATAGACATATTTTTTTTTTTACAACAGTTTAGGTCATTATACATAAACAGAGATGCCACCTTGGCAAGAAAAAATTGCCTGAACTTTTCTTTGGACCCCATCCATCGCTACACGCCTTTCCAATTTCAAGTTTTTCTATTGCTTGTTCTTTGCATTAACATGGAACAAAGACTGACGAAACGAAGGGGATAATACCCATTTTTACCAAATTTCTTTCTAAGGTGGAATTTACTCACTGCCACTGGGGTATCACTATTTATTTCAGTTACAAATTAGATCTACTCCTATGAGGCTCATTATTCTTCATTTCGTCAGTGTTGTTTATTATGATTAAAAATAATGCATTTTACCGCATAGGAAACTTTATTTCTAGAAAAAAAATAAAGAATTGGTTACCATGAAGTTTAAGCTTAGCTAGGATTGCTCCACTGTATGGAAATTCTTCCCTTTCCAGTTCTGACGTACACAGCCTTTTTTTCTAATGAAATGTAACATAAGCATGCTACACCTGTCCCTGACAGCATGCGAATGTAATCCAAAGGAAATTCACTATTATACTATAGTCATTTTCTTCAGTTTTTGCCTTAGATCACTCTTGTCAAGTTGTTTAACAACCTGACGACCATTTTGTTCAAGAAACATTAAATCCATTTTTGAAGGATTGGTATGAAAAGATAGATTTAGATCTAAATCTAATAATCTAGATTAGATCTATTGATGTGGATGTATAATTCCGTCAACAAAAGACTAGCATTAGCAGTGTAGACAGTCTGTAAGGCAATGAAATGTCTTGCAACCAGTCCAAATGAGTCTTAAGTCGAAATTGGAAGGTAGACAGATATTGGTATTACAGAAAAATTTATTTTCTCTACTTTTAAGTACAACAAACAGAAAAGCTCTATCATGCTTCTGTATGAAGTTATAACCATTTGAAGTCGGTAGGGTTAGGACTTGTGAAACTTCAGAAAAGGGAGAAAACAGCATTAAAAGTTTAGACAACTACAAAGGTATTGAGGCCTCAGCAATCATACCAAATAAAATTAAACACCTAAACAATGAAATTTGAACACCCATCAGGTGTGGAAACTGTTTAGAAAAGGTTTTAGAGTCAATATCTAAGATTTTAAAAATTTGACTTCTGAACACCCACTTAACTTTAAAAGCCTATATCTCCAAACTAAGCCTCCCGACTTACGACTCATTTGGACAGAATGCAAGACAAATAGGGCTAGGCTAATGTTTCCGAATGTTATTGTTTGTTTGCACATGTTCAGTGGCTCATTTTCCGTCAGTTACAAAGGGGACTTCACTCCCACTGTTGGATATAGATTAATTCTTCGTCCATTTTTTCTTTCCGTTTTTTTCTTCCGTCAATATTATTTTCGCTAATTTCCGGCAGACAACCAAGGTTTACCTGAACCTTGACGGAACCCATACCATTGCCGGAATTCCGGCAATCGCCGGAAAAGTGGCACCTCTGTTTTAAAACACCAAACTCTTATAAATATCTGCTGTCAACAAAGTGTGAGCTTTACCTTTCATTTTGTCACCTAAACTCTACATAAATTTGCTTTTTTCTACAAACCTCAAATCTTTGACAAAAACTTTTCATCACAATTTATATCACAGAGACTAAGGTATAAAAGTTAATAATTGGTAGATATATGTTAAAATGGGGGAAAAAAATCCAACCAAAGTAAAAATAGCATGTTGCTAGGATTTGAAATATGATATCACAGATGGTTGGGTTCTCTGCTTTTTGTCTTTCCAGGAACTTGAACCACCAGTTCTTGATGCTGGCCTGTAAAAAAGAAGAAGGCTTATCATTTAAACTTTAAAGTATTTAAATAAAGGTGGTTACAAAATACATCATGGGTTAGGAATTTTTCCTTTGTCTGGAAATGTGTATATACAACAGCACTGTCAAACTATAAGGCAATTTTAACCTCAGAAAATTTAGAAAAAAAAATTGGCTGCAATTTCCCCTTAATATTGAAGTCAACTCTCGCATTAAGTAGACACTACCACGCTGCCCCATCTTTTCATCTTCATTTAGGTCACTATTGTCATGATAGGCGTAAATCCCTGAAGCTTTCTTATGTCAATCGAAGGATTATATCTCGATGCACAGAAGAACATGAATGCAGCGGAAATTTTTGATCCACAAAAAATCCTGCTACAGGCAAGTTCCGGCAATAGGAATGCAAAACATTAATTAGCAAATTAAATCAACATACAGTAGTATCCGGTTAAACGCACTCCAGTTAAATGCATGCTACTGTTAAACTAACGCCAAATCGCTATGACCGATTTATTTCTATATAATCAGTATACCCTAAACGCACGTTATATCAGCTAAACGCATGCTATGAAATCAGGAAAATTTATCTTTTAAGTGGACCAAGCAACCACCGGGATGCGAGTGATAGCAAGCTCGCTCGTTTTGAGTGAACGGCCAGCATCACTCCACAGAAATTAGCAGGCCTATCTACCCACGCACGTTGTGTGAAGGGTAAGACATGGGGGCACGAGTGTGAAGGGAGAGGGTAAAAGATGGACAAAGACCTGTGGGGCGTGGATGAACAAATCAGATGACGCAAATTGCCAACACATCGCCCGCCCATACTGTAATCGACTAAGTGACTGACAGTTACAGGTGGACTGTAGGCTAGCCCTTGACCTGTGTAGCATTGTGTGATTGGCTTTCTTCTTGTCCCGATCACGCCTCCACTCTCCCTTTGTTTCTTCCTTTTGGTTGCAGAGCGATAGGCCTTATTGCTAGACGTAAACCTTTCTTTCATTTCACAATAATCTGTACAGCATGCAAGACGTAGTCTAGACCTTGTCAGAATGTTGTGATTCATCGGTTGTCAATCTCTTTAGATCTAATTCCAAGCCAGTTTGAATTCCTAAAGCCTTGGAGATTGTTAAAAAGATATTTCACTTATCTCACTTTTGGAAATATAGAAACAACTACATCTTCTGAGAGAAAAAAAAAGAACAGACCCCCACTCCCCCAACCCCCACCACACACACACACAAAAGAGAGCAATAAATATCGTCCAAACGATGTACCTGGATTTCTTAATCCTGGCTATCTACCGTCCATGCATGATGTTTGTATAAAAAAACTTTAATCAAGGGAAACAACTCGCTTTTATTATAATTATGTATCGTACTCTAAAGGGAAATAACTAGTATTTTTTACTACTTTTCATAAGTGCACGCATCTCCTAAACGCACGCTTTTTGGGTCTCCCAAGTGCCGTGCGTTTAACCGGATACTACTGTATTGTAGTTTTTGTACATCCATTATATGCTTAGATCTACAAGTATCATCTTGATTTCGTCTCAGTGCCTTTCACTCATCACTGGACAGGCCAATGACAACTTTGTACACAGCTTCAGCTCTCCACTCCCAACCCCTTACAATGCACACCCACTTGTCAAGTAAACAAAGGAACGCAAGAACCTTTGATTATCAGCCAAGCCCAGAATGGACCTATGGTCTTATGTAAGCTTTGTCTAATGTGCTCACACTATTACAGAAAGGTTCCTTTTTTATGCATACTATCATTTCTTTAAAGCTCAATCAATTTCTCCCACTGCATCCAAGTCCTGGTCTATCTCTGCCCTGTTAAATTCATGCACAGGTAAAAGACTTTATGCAGAGAAACAAAAGGGGATTCCTCTAAAGTTGTGCAGTGAGGATGGTCCTGCTGCAGCTGGTGCTGCTATAGTAGTGCACTTCTGTTACTGTATCTTTTTATTTTAACTTCTACGTTTATGCCAAAATAGTGATCACCAATCAATTCAACATGGTCAAATTAGATGAAAATGTATGATGAGCAAAATTTTTTTCTTGTCTGCTATAGAGACTGACAGCTGCTACCTTGTAAGTTGTATTTCCATCTTTAAATTTGATTACTTTCAAAATCTACCTAGCCCCACAGTCTTTGTAGAAATCTTTTCTGACTGATGCCTATACCTTTGGAAAGATTTTTTAAAAATATGGTTTTTTTTGGATGACATATTTTTTATAAAAGTTCAAAATTTACCTTTCTGAAAAAAGTTAAAAAAAGTCATTTATTGGGATTTCTTTAAAGCTACCCCAAATATTGCAAAAAGTCCACATTTTTCTTATTCGTATCAATCAAAGGGATCCACACACCAAATTTCAAAATGATTGGGAAGAAAATGAAAGAGAAGATAGGCTACAGGAGCGGAAAAAAAATCACAATTATAGTTGGAAAAATAAGAAGAAAATTGTTTAAAAATACCAGGCTGGAGCGCTGATAGACAATCAAGGAACCTGAATTTTACAGATTTGTTGGTGGATTTTTACTGTAAAATAGCTGAACTTAAAAAGTCTGTAAACTTGAACCTCAAAATGATGTGATCTGTGATCAAGTTGCCATCTCCCTCCCCTATGTATTTGTGTGTTCTGGATAGTAACCTTGCTTGCTGACTATTTCTCATAAGCCTTGCATGCTTTAAAGAAGTAAAACTAAGAAACTTAGAAAATTTTGAACTATGAAAGTTTTGAATTATCAGACTTCAATTTTGGATTTCCACTGTATGCTGTAAAGGCACTAGATTATGTGAGGCTGTGTTAATTAGGGCCACAACTATCATCTCAGTAAGATGATCACAAAAAATCAAAACCCTGAATTCAGTATTTTGAGTCAAAGTAGCACTTTTAGTGCAGCCTCTTCCCTAAATCGTTTTATGCGTAAACTTAAAGAACTTAAATACTATGTAAACAGTTTTCATATAAATTTAAAAATTTCTTCATACAAACCTTTTCATGCATTTTTCTTTAGAGGTGACGAACTCTTTGTCTGTGAACCTTTCATTCCGAAGAATATTTTTCACTGTTTGCTTGCTTAGACATAAGTCAACATGGGTATTTAGCTGGTCCAGGGGCCAGTTCAGTTTTTGTTGTTTACATATTGGACATGAAATCATTTCTGATTCAGGTCTGGAATTACTCGACTCATCAAGACATGGAATGAATTTCATTGGCTCGCTTTTTTGTACGTAAATGTCTGCCTTACTTAATGAAGTACCTGGTGTGATTTCAATAACCTGATGATCAATGTTTGTGCCTTCATTGTTAATCTCTTTAGAGTTAGACAAATCATTACCTCCATAACAAAAAGCACTTTGTTGATTGAGTTCTTTTAGTAAGCCATTTGATGAACAATTGGATTCAGTTTCAGGTTTTTCCTCAGCACCATTGACCTTATTTCCAACCTGAAGTTTACCCTGCGGATTCTGATCCAGCTTGCGAATAAACTTAAACATTCCAACGTCTTTAGATGAGGAAGGCTCTCTTCTCTTCAACAATTTTGAAGGTGTACTTTGCTGTGCCCAACTATGAGAGTTGATGTTGTTAGGTTCACTATCACATGTGTGCTCTATCGGCATGGAAAACTTTGAACTTTCATCATCATCATCATTATCCAAATCTTCCTGATCAAGATGGCTGCTCTTGGAGGTGCAAACATCATAAAAATTTGGTTGAAACTCTTGCTTGTTCTGCAGACCTGGTAAACATGAATTTGAACATTCCTCTGAGTTAAGGGCGCCCTGGTCTTTCCTATCCATTCTCTTGAACATATCTACCACAGAAATTTGATTCGCCTGTTCTGGACACAGCTTTGACATCCGAACACCTGGAGATCCAAACAAAACTAGTTTGTTTACTCGATAGATCATTATAACTGGCCAATCCTATATACTTCCCTATGACATAAGAACCTGCTTACATATTTCCAAAAATTAATGTTTTGAAAACAGTATTAGATATGTAAATCTTTGTAGTTGCAACTTTTTTGTAGCATCATATTAGCTCAGTGCAGTGCATACCACAAGAAACATAATTTTCAGAGTTCTGATGTCTATTCAACTTTAAAAAAGTGGGAGAGTAGGGAACGGTTGGAGGAGTAATAACAACCAAAGGAAAGCAAGTAAAGTTACAATATATACAAGACTTTAAAATAAGGAATTACAGTCCAGTCCATATATTTTGAACGTCAAGGGAGCAAGGTTAACTTCAAATAATCCATATTCCAACCTATCGGTTTTTATATTGATGAAATAAGATCAGTTAGATGACAATAGCCTGAATATTATTTTTGAAATAAATTATCAAGGTTCAAGTTATCTGGATTCAACTTTACCGAATAGGTCTGCAAACATTTTATTCTCTATTTATTGAACCATTCAGTTATCAACATTTGGGGTTACTACAATGCACAAACAAAAAGTCTATGTCATGGGAATGAAGAGAAACAACATTAAGGCACTGGGCACACATTGGATGTGAAATATAAATATAAGTGGTAAGAAGCAGAGCTATGTACATATGATAACTGCTCATGAAAATCAGGAAAATCTTCATGACCCTTTGATGTTTGTGGCCCATGGAGAATATAACTATCAATGTTTTTTGTTGTTGCTTTTTTTTTTCAAAACAAGTCATTAATTTGCCCAACTATTTTGATCAGTAAAAGGCTTTTAGTTTTACCATGTCAAAATTTTGCCCTGCCCTGTCACCACCTATTGGTTTTACCATGGGTATCTATCTGGTCACTTCAAGCTTTCATATTTGTATGTTTATATCACAGGTAAACAAAAAACAAGTGTGGAGTAGGGAAATGTGGGACACATCAGAGTACTGGACTGGTAGCTAATCGATTCTGCTCAAATCAAGAGTCGTATTGTTGCACATTTTTTAAAGAGATTGTAAAGAGTTTTATGAGATAAACAGCTGCCAGCGCTAGCTTTGATAATTTTGTCACCAAGCATGACAACAAAACATACAAATTGCAAGGTGGCTGTAGAAAAGTGATTGCCAATACAGGTGGTCAGCAAGGCAGGTTTGAGTGTATAACAATTGAGATCCTGTATTTTCATATTATTTGATAAAAGAATTTGATGCAAAGGGGCAGGGAGACCAGTAGATCTCCATCAAGTCTTTTATTTTGTAATTTGATTGAACTGGAGAGAACAATGGCTGATTAAAATAAAACTTATTAAATTTGAAACTATTTATGCAGTATTCACCCATTAATCTTAAATGCAGAAAACCTGGAAGCGCTGCATCTATCTCTGTTTGTAACAAAGCCTGTGCAGCTTTAAAGAGAGTTGTCTCATCATTAGTGTAGTGAGCAAGAGTATAACTTCTTGTTTTTACTTCAAACTCCACAGTTTTTATCTTGAGTGTCAACGTCTTACCCTGAAAAATACAAAATAGAATGGTTTAAACATTTGTTAAAAAAACAAGCTCATGGGCTTTCCATAGCAACTTTAGATTTATTGCCTTTATGGCGCACGATTAGATCTGAAGTTTGTTCAAACAAAATTAAAGGGAAGGGCTCTCTGAACATTCTGCCCCAATTGCAGCAGAGCAACTTAAACATTATCATGAAAGTTAAGGGTTAAATGATCTTCCTTCAACTGCAATACTATAAGGAATTTACTATCTATTATTGGGGTAAAAGTTTAAATTAATAAGTTAATAAAAAAAAGTATAATAATTAGAAAGCAAAAAAGTAGACTCTTTTATTCTGATTAAACTTAAAATTACTTGATATTATTTAAATTTGAACAATTGATATGTATCTTTGACCCTGAATAAACATGAAAGCTAGTTTACTTGAAAAGATTATTAAAATCAAAAGCCAAAACATTTAAGCTTTAAGCCTTTACCAATTTCATAGCCATTAAGAATTTTTGATAAAATTTCAGAATTGAATTATGTCAAATATGAAATATATATGGACACTTGAACACTGATGATCATTAAGATCTTCAAAGTTCGGAAAAAATATTAACAAACTTTTTGTTGTACCAATGGCCAGATCAACAACAAAGAGCAAAAAAAAATAATGCTGTTACTAAGCTCCACTGCTTCTTTTTCTTCTTCCTCTTCCTGTCCGACTTCAAGGACGGCTGTTCTTTTACAGGCTGCCATCATTTCAAAGTCCAGCAGTGAGCCTGCAGCTTCCGCCAAACTCAGTCCCTTGCTGGATTGGCTTGCATTCTGGCATGGTGTTCTCCAGTGATACCCCAGAGAATCTCCCACCTTCAGGCAATTGATTGAACACGTGGTGTCTGAGTTTGTTGTGACTGGTTCTGAGTCTGAATATAATGACTTGGTCATGTCCTAGCTGGCTGAATATGGAGTTGTTGGAGCTACGCTGAAGATGCTGTGCTCTCCATCTGATGTTAATGGCTGCTCTTGAGAATCATGAATTGTGTTAGCATGGTATTTCATAGAAAGGTTTGTTTACATTGCAGCAAACAAGAAAAAAAACACACTATATATTTTTAGTGGTGTACTTATACCATTAAGCTAATCAAAGAACATTTCAGTGTCATAGATATTAATCTCCATTGGAAAATGCAAGGAAATTTCAAAATTTTAGTACATTTCATTATAGTTCATATGACAAAAAAGACCACGTTTTACCATAGTTTTGTCATCTTTCATGTCCTCTGAAAGATTCTGACAGAGTTCTTTGCATTTTTGATGGAGCACTTTGGGATCACTGATATCACTGAATGTGCGCTCTGTGCTTATACTCTTTCGAACACCATCTCTGAAAAGGAAAATTATAAAGTGTAAAAATGAATCAGACACTTAATAAACTGTAAAAATAAATCAGACACTAAATTAACACACAGTTATATTTAATACTAACTTTGAAGGCTTGTTAAAAAATTGATAAGACCTGAACACAATACATATATTTCTCTAAATCTCAAATGCTCCTATTTTGCTTCATAAGGTTCTTTTCCTACCTGTCAAGGCTTGTAGAGCCTATTCCAGCTGAAATCCTCATGAAATGCTGAAATGATGTAGGGCTAAATAAATGATACAACATTGCTCTCTGTGTGAATAGATCTTTGCAGGTCACCACTCTTATAGATCCAAGAAGCTTTTCTGTAACTTTACCAATTCCAGAAATCTGACAGTGGAGATAAAAAAAAAATGAAGCCAAACTATAAGGATCTTGATTCTTATCACACCAAACACCAGTTAACTTACATGTGATACAAGAATATGATTATAGTAGTCATGAGCAAAGCTAAAAAATTCGCACTGAATTTAATTTCCATAAAACTTAAATGAAACATCCAGTGAGCCTGATAATTAATATTAAAAGAGCCCACCAATAAAATCTTTATTGTACCTAATACAAGCTAGAACTTATACATACATTTCAATTTCTAAAAAGTATAATTAACCTTTTTTAACAGTGAAGAAGCATAGGAAGTTAATCATACATGCTATGTCTTGTGAGTTATACGAGGGGGGTTTGATTGAAGGGTATTTTTACAAGCCCAATTCCACTTCAAAGGTGTTCTCAGGGCTTGGGTCCCAATGACAATTTACAGGCTGCCACCCAAAGACTAGCGGGGATACCATGACTTAGCCTCAGCCAGTCACATTATACTGACACCGACCCAACCAGTAGGGGCCCGGACTGTGCTCGGCTGTGTTTCGAACCCGCGACCTCTTGGCCACGGAGCGAAGCCACTACCAACTGAGCTATCTAGGCCCCCTATACGAGGGGGGACCTAAAGAAAATGGGACTAGTCCTATCAAATAAGAAGTACTTTAAGGAATAGCACTTAAGTTATTTACAGCTTAAACTACTTTCCATAGACATTGGAACATTTTTGAAGTCAAGCTCACAGCATTTTCAATACAGGTATTCGCATCATTTTGGGGTATTCCTACAGGGCACTGAAGAACGGCTGATTTGAGAGCAATCAGCAGTTGGAAAAGTACCTGTAAGTATCTTTTTTTTTTTTTTTTTTTATTTCCAAAAAAATATCAAAATTGGCCTAGCCATTATATTTCAGTACAGTTTCCAAAACAGTCATTTTTGAATAGTGACCTATTATAGAACAACCAAGTCCCCATTTTAAACTACAAAAATTGGATCATTTGTAAAGATTAGTGTGGCAATTGGCAAAGACGCAAGTGAAATCAACAATTTTGATTTTTTCGGAAATAAAAAAAAAGAAAATTTACTGTTTAAGAAAAAAGACATTCAAAAGGTAGACTTTTTTAGCACGCAGAATATTGGGTAAGTCTCATTTTGTTTGGTTCTCCCTCTAACATTTATCCATGAATGTTTCGGATAATTTTTTCCTCTTGCTTCTTTCAAACTTGAACATAATTATTCTAATTTTCACAATTTAAGTACATAATTATTTATTTTAAGACCATATAACCTGTTACTGAGACCAAATATTTGTAAATATATATTTGAATATTATTTACTTGTATCTTATCATAAAATGAATGATGACCTTTGCATTTCAAATTAGTCAAACCTGCCTAACTGACCACATGTATTGGTGACCACTTTTCTATGACTCCCAAGCATTTTTTCTATGTTTTGATGTCCTCCATGATGACCACGGGAAGCTTTTTTAAATCACAGTATGCTTAACAATCTCTTTAAAAAACCTCTGCCATGCAACCATTCTCCACCGGAGAGGAACTCGTTAGCCACCATCCACCATGAATCTCCCATTCTATATCATTAAATTATGTGTTTAATACAGTATTTGTTCCTTTAATTAAGCAGAAAGAAAAATGTTTTCTATTAAAAAAAAAATAATTAAAAGAACTGAATTTTACAGGTTTACAAGCATGATGCCCATCTTATTGATCTTCAATGGTTGCCTGGGCAGGATTGACTGTAATTTAAGTTCTCTTCTTTTGCATTATCTCTTTCAAAACATATTACCTGTACTCATTAATACAGCTCAGTTGCACAAACCTTTCTGATAGGAAGATCTTGAATAAAGCTCATGATTTCTTCCTTGTCTGGTTTAATATGGTACTGTCCATTAGGCTTGTTCTTGTCGGAACATACTTTTGCTAACATTGTGTTCGGTGCTATCCCTGTAAAGTAATGGGCAAAGAAAGCATAATACAATTGGCAGCCATTGTTTTTTTCATAATCTAAAGTAATGGGCGAAGAAAGCATAATACAATTGGCAGCCATTGTTTTTTTCATAATCTAAGTACCTTTGTATAATTGATTAGGTTATTTGCGTGTGTGTTCACAATTCACGCTTCATATAAAGCGGAATCCTGTTAAGATAAACCTCTCTGGGACCGAAAAGAAGTTTATCTCATTCAGAGTTTATAAACAGTAACATTATAAGGGAAAAAATGAAAAGGAACTAAAAATATGCTTTATATTAAATAAAAGTTCATCTTAACAGGGTTCATCTTGACATGATTCTACTGTACCTAAGACAAAGGTTTGAAAACTTATAGAACTATATGATATATACCAAATTGGAGCCCCTTCTAAAAGTACTTTTGTTTAAAATGAGGTCTTGGAGATTATTTTTTTCACAATTTATTCAATTTTCAGTAGGTGCCAAACTTGAGATTTAGATTTGAAGCCTAGCCATTTCAAAAGCTAGACAGCATGCTCAAAACAAGTTCTTTTTTTTTTTTTGCACTTCTCTAGGGGAAATTTCATCTTAAGTCAAATTTAAGCCCTCCCGTTTCAGAGGCAAAGCACTGTGTTTGACAAAAAGTTTTTTATCTAGGTCACAGTAGGTGCATCTTTTTGTTTGGATTGGTTAACTTGCGTCTAGTAAGGATAACTTGCCAAACAAATTATTCAATAATAAGGCTAAAAACGAAATAGAGATATGAAACACAGAAGGGGGGGGGGGGTAAAAAAGGTAGATAAAGACATTACATGAATAGGCCAAAGTGTTGCAGATCTTGGGTAACTAAAACAAAAATTCTTCTTTTTAAAGCGCAGCCTTTTCCGGTGATTCTTTCATAACCTTCGGTGTGAGAACAATGAAAGCAATAAACATTCTTCTACTATATACAATGGTTGTGTAAATAAATTAAAAGCTATCAGACATCACTGATATGAAGAAACAGTTTTTAAAAACGAGATAGAGACAGTACCAATCTGCGGACTAAACTAGATCTAGTTGAAATTCAGTTCACACACAATTTTCACACAGAAAAAATTTGTTGTGGGGTAACCGCATTTTAGAAATTCAATTCAATAGGCCCTACGCTATTATTAGATTAAGGTTATACAGCATGTGCTAAAAGTATCTGTTGGCCTATTTACCTGCACTAGCAGTCAAACGGGTCCTCTGTTCAATTCGAGATCTTATCTCCAGCACTGCATCTTCGACAGTCAATCCAAACACCTTACAGGCATATCTTGGGTAAACCTTCTTACACTCATCACACACTTTAAGATGTGTAGAAAAGTTGTCCTTATCTAGAAAAGTTTGCAAAACCTCATCTGATAAATCATGATCCTGAAATTTTGGGCTGCAGATCAAGGTTGGTCTTAATACAGAGTTGAGATCACATTGACAAGTGTCTCTTTCAGAGGTCGCAAAGGGTTCGGTGTTCAGTTCACGCAGAATAAACATCCTGCTTGAGGGACACGACTGCAAGCGTTTCTGTAAATGATCTTTCAAATCCAAGTATGCTTCATCTAAACTCATAGGCCAGAAGTCAGGATCATATTGAGCCATCACCTGGCGGATCTCTCTACTCACAGCAGTATATTTGTCAAAATTTAGCTTCACTATTACCAAATCAGGACATAACTTGAGTGCAATAAATCCTGGCATGGCTGCTCTTACTCCAAATCGTCTTGCTAGATAATTTGATGTACTCTGTAGAATAATGAAATGTTGCATGATTACACTGTGTCTTGTATTGAGCTTATTTTAAATTGCAATTCATGAAGCATGACAAGACTTTTTATTTTTATCTTAGGACAATGAACTCATATTAATAGTAAAAAAGAATCTTTTTGCATCTTTTCAGCTTTAGAAAATTGTGGTGCTTTTCTTCAATTATCAAATGACAAAAAAGAACAAAGGGATACCCTCAGTCATGATGTATTGTCTATAACAGTGTTTGCCGTTTTAAGTAACACAAAAAGCCCTTAGGTAAAAAAATACCTTAGCCTAGACAGAGTTTGACTGTTCATGAGTAGACATAAGATCCTAAAGTTTGGACATTTATTTGGCATTTTCAACTGATCTTTTTTAGGTTAAAAAAAAAAAAATAATTCATCCACTCTGCAACTTTGTACTCTGCAGTAGTTGGCCTGTTTATCCAACAAGTATTTGCAATGTAATGGTAAAGTCAATAGTTAACTGTACCATCTCAAAATTATAAAGAAAAGAAAATTAGGACTGCCAACCAAAGCAGGTTTCCTTAGCTTAAATATAATACTGAAAAAGAAATGAGCCTTGGTAGATAAGTTGAAATGAAAACTTTATCTTGAAATGCCCAAAATATTGACACATGGAACTGCAGTATGAAGCTGCTGTTGTAACACATGGATACACCATAAATGTCATCACAAGCTTTAACAGGGGTACAAACCCCATTCCCCATGATTGCCACACCTTTAGCCTTAGTCTCAAATATATTTATTAAAAGAAATGCTGCAGGATTCTCTAATTCTAAACTTACTTCATGAAAAGTGTGCATGAGACGAGAGAGAGATAGAGAGAGAGAGAGAGAGAGAG
>BMAT01006179.1:319274-330409 GCA_019649035.1 Elysia marginata
AAAAAAAAAAAAAAAAAAAAAAACCTTTTGATATTCAAATCTCACCAACATGTCCATTCCCCCAACTGCCATAGGCTTGTTATAAAGTGAAGGATCATCTCTCATTTCAACAGCTGCATAAAATGCATCCATGTCCACATGAACTATAGTGTGAGACAAATCCCTCTCGTCTTCTAACATAGCCAAAGTTCTGTCTGCCTATACAATTTGCAGTAAATTCAACAATGTTCATGTTTAAAAATTATAGCATTCTTAGATTCCTTTGCACTTACAAGGCTGGGTATATCTATTTATAAAATATTTAATGTGTTTCATTTTTTTGGGAAATTAATTTACTAAATAAAATGTAAGTTTTGAGTAGAGACAAATTACAAAGCACCAATGAATTTCATGCGCTATTAATTTAATCAGAAAAAATAGTATGTTTGAAAATAAGTTTGAGTAGAAAAATATAAATGCCAAAAAAAAAAAAACCCTTTGAGAACAAAATCTTATCAAGAGGAACTAACTAAATTTGGTATAAAATTGTTTTCTTTTTCCTCAGACAAAATAAGAGTATTTGCACCAACCCTTAAAATTCACAGTGATTGATTTCAAATTATATAAACGAGGAATAAATGCATGTTTGTACAAATCTCAACAGTTTAGGACATCCCCACTCTGATCTTGAATAAATGTGAATCATTATGGTTCATCCATTGATTTGACTGACTTAGGGGTCATAAATATAATTTACCACTTAACATCTCGTACAGTCAACTCCTTATATCACAAATCTTTTTCCCTGAATTTTGGCTAAACACACACCGTAAAATAATTTCAGTTTTTCTTTCTTTTAAAGTATGAGGTAACAAAAACAGTGACTCTAGCTTCATGCTTTTAACACAAACAAATTTAGCATTAGCGAAAGGCTTTTTAGGGCAATACCCATACAAGCTTGAAGACTTAAAGGTATATTTTTTTAAATGATAAATGCATAGTATGTAAACTTTGATAACTTAGATAAGTATTTTACACTAACTAATCTTAGTGTCTGTGATGCAAACCCATAACACACTGGAAAGGAACTGTATCACTCAGTCAAGAAAATGTCTCTTGAAACCAAAATTGACAATTTAGGTAAAAAAAAATGTACCTAACAATATAAAACTAATCTGAGAAGAAAAAAAGGGGTTTTAATTAAATAGTAGTTAATAGTAGTTAGTACATATTAATTGTAAAAAATTTTTAAACTGTTTACCTCTTGCTCTGCTGCCAACAGTTGAGCTTGGGAAATTTTGGATATTTTCACCTGCTGCTCTTTAATTCGTACTTCCAGTTGCTCCTCTTTTTTCTTTTCATTCTCAAAGAATTTGGAATCTGGAATAAAAAACAATATTATACATGCAAATCACTTAAAAATAAGCCAATAAACTAAGCTAACAGCGGCTGAACTGCATCTTGATACAGTAATAGAATCTATAATTTGAATTTTTATAATCAACCACAGATATATATACAGCAACTTAAATCATTTGCTTATTTTATATTACAACAAATACATGTGGATATTTCCGATTCTTAGGTTAAAAGATTTTGAAAAAAAAAAGGTCCAAAATAATGCACAAAAATACATGTAATTAAATTAAGGGTTTTAAAATTAAAGAGAAGCTAAAATTGTGTACAGAAAAAAAACCAGGATGCGGGATACGCTAGGAAAGTTGTTAAAAAGTCTTTATAGAGGGGAAGCAGAATCAACACTAGTTCTGGATCTTGCTTTGCTTTGCTAAAGAAATATGATTGACAAATTTAAGCTGCTAGAATATACAGAAAAGGTCATTGCCCTTTAAATGACCTTTACAGCTTTATACTTTAAGACAAAAGTGAAAGTCATGAAAAGTGCACAACTAGACGAATATGTACTACAGGTTAAGCAGTATGTTAATTTGTATTTTTTACTACCATTTCTACACACAGAGACAAACTCATAAGTTGGTCAGCCATCACAGAATGCAATCTAAATAAAGAAAAAATCTTAATAAAAGTTAATTAAAAAACAAAGGGATAGCTTAATATAAGACCAGTTAATTGGCACTTGACTTAAGTTCAGTTGAAAACAAGTAAATAGAGCATGTATTATTATAAGACCTCCAATCAATTCAAACACTTTCTCTCTCTATCTCTTAGAACTGTTTTCAAAGTGTGAAAGTGCTCATCTACTAAATGAAGCAAGTGGGGGTTATTTTGTTGATAAACATATGAGAAGCAATCATTTATGATCTTTTTTTCTTTAATATTAATATGTAAAAGATCAACAGTATGAATATAACAGAAAAAAAATGGAAAATCTACAACACCACCAAAAAAACTTGCATCTTTCCTTGAGTGGATTTAAGTTTAAAAAATCTTTTAATTTGAATGCTACTAATTAGAACAACCCTGAATATTGTAGCATTAAAATTTGGAGCCATTCTAATACAGCCGGACCCGCTTAATCGGGAAATTTCGGGAGAAGGCATCTTTTCCCGATTATCCGGGTTTTCCCGATTTTCCGGGTCTTTGCATTTTTTACTAAAAATTGGACCTCTCGTGGAAATAAATGTAAAACTCAGGCAGAGAGAGAGAGAGAGAGAGAGAACAGAGAGAGACAGACAGAGTAAGAGAGAGACGGGAGGAAGACATGGAGACATAGTCAGAGAGAGAGAAGTTAAAAGACGGAGGAGAGAAGGAAGAGTGTTTGTGGGTGTCAAGTGGAAAGAGTCTACATACACGCAGAGGTCAACATTTTACAACTTTACAAAACAAACACAAAAAATAGTGCTCTTTCTTAAAAACCCACTTTGTTTGCACCATGTCTGGCGCGTGTCTACCATCTGCCAGATTACCCATTAGATCAAACACAGCTTGACCAATGTCTACCTGGAATGAACTGACCCGTGAGACCGTCGCGTGGCAGTTAGACTTCTCGACGCCCCTCCCAAGCATCTTGCTAAACATCGCCTAAGCACAGAACAAACATTTATCGTAACTTCAGTGACCATGCTTTTAAATTCTCAACTTTATTCCAAAAGCTATTTTCCTCGAGTAACTTGATAAAAAAAAAACAAGAAGGACAAAACTTTTGTCCTGCATTACAACCGACAGAATCGCGACCTTTTGTCACAGCCTCAAATGCACATGACAGCATACCATGTGCTAGCTTTGGAAATAAAATGGCTTGAGTATGCTTAGCTCAAACCTAAAAAATGTTTCTCATGTGTCATGTAACTTACACAGCCCATTACCTTACTTTGGCCGACAAAAAAAATTCAGAATCTGTTTCAATAAGAAAGTTTCAATGGCTTGAAATACATTGAACTGACAAAACAGGGTCTTACTTCCTGTTGTAAAGTTTGTTTGACAAAACTTGAGTCATTATACATGACATCTTTTTCTTCTGATTTTGGTGAAAAGACTGGAGGAAAGACTATCACTGAAAATAAGTTAAAACATACAATATTTTGTCAACAAGAATTGATTCTGAAATTTTGGCCTTCATAGACTAATCACAACAAAATTTTGAGTGGCATTTGAATTTTTCACTAAGTAAAACTAATTATGACCCAACACATGAAGGCCTTCTTTAAATGTTTAACATTTTGCATAAAAAATTAAAACTAACATACCTACCTTTTGATGCTTCATAAATAATCTGATTGATTTTTTCCTTGTCAAGACCTTCCATGCCTGCTTTGTTGTCATTTAAAGCCATTCGGCTAATCATATTACAGCTTGAACTACTTTGACCTGAAGATTTAGGTCCATGCTGTTGATTTGGACCATCTGTTGCTTGCTCCATTATAATGCTATGATTTAATGTGCTGTTTACTGAACTCAAACACAATTAGTCCTCGGGATGAAATCATACACCCAATCCTCAAAATGATGTTTTTATCCTGAAATTAAAAAAAAAATACAGTTAATAAATAATGTAGCAGTTACAACTAAGTTACTAACACTTACAATATTTGATTAGTTCAACAGTCCAATTATTAGCTGGTAATGATATGACCAACATGAAAAAAACGAGCTCCAGCTTATAATATAAAATTTAAATTAAAATCTGTGCAGTAGGCTACATACTGTTTAATTTCTAGGGGTTTTTTTTCACTTGGGCGTCCATTTTGGCAGTCTAGGGACTCTGTAGGCAGTGTAGCCGATATCAAGATTAGCAGCAGGATATTTGTTTTATTCTATACTTCCTCATTTTCACATCAATAGTGTTTGTACAGACGAAAGTAAACCTTGGTTAAATATACATGCAATATTAAAGTCAGTGGTACTGGGCCCTTATTTTGCTTTCAGCAAGGTTTCAAAATCAAGATTCAGATATTTATAATGAAATAGACGAATAATATTAATATAGGCTTACATAGGTACCTTGTACAGATAATGTCCTACTGATGTTTCTATCTCTAAGGCCGAGACAGAGCTCTCTTTCGCAAGTTTTTATTTGTTTATAATTAATAAAACCAAATTATTTGCTTACATCTGCCTTATTGCATGCAAACTAAATCAATCTAGATTAATAATTAATTGCAGTGCATTGACATAGATCTATAATGTATTTTCTGAGCTAAGAAAAGTAAAAAATTGCATAAAAAGTCATAAAACTTCTAATGATTTTAAATATGTAGAGAAAAATTAAAAGTCCACAAACCCAACCGATTTAGAGTAGTTGCGAATAATTTTTTAGGTTTCTATGCAACTTCTGCGGAATTACAACTGTTTGCACATCTGACAATCAAAGGGTGTGAGTTTCTGTTTAGTTGACACAATTTCTGACTTTTAAAAGAAAGGATTTGGCCGTAAAGGTTCTCGAGCATACTTATGGTTCTTTAGGCTAAGACCATCGGACAGAATGACACTCCATAAAGTTAAGCTTCTAAGAGTTAGACTTGTTAAGCACATTTGTGGCTGCAGTTTCTGTGTCTCACAAGATGTGGCAAGACTTACAGGAATACAGTAAAACTAAAAGTCATCTTGATGAGCCAGAGGCCCATCAATAGTCTTCATCCGGATCCCCATCTACTTCAGTACTTGTCTTGTGGGGATCAAAGAGCTGGCTTGACAGGGAAATCGATGCAGAATTTGTATCTTTGTAGTAGCTTGTCGACTTGGTTTTTGACTGAGTTAATACTTGGGGCCGTAAGAGTGATTTTGGGGAGGCTATTTCATGTCTTAACTATTCTAAGACTAAAAAGTTTTTTTCTGATATCTAGGTGTCAGTTCTGTTAAAGTTTGTAGCAATAACCTCTTGTATTTGTATAATGTAAGACAGTCTTCAACATTAACATTACAGAAACCGTAAGCTTGTTAGTTTGTATGCTTTTATCAAATCTCCACGAAGTCTTCCATACATTAAGCTTGAGGGGTCTAGGGCATCTGGTCTACACATATTCGATATATAGAATTATAAAATATGTTGCCTGTCGTTGAACATTTTCTATTAATATTCATTATATTGCGTCAGTTTACTTTTAGTGATTGGGGACCATGTGATACACAAATCCTGTACTGCAATATGTGAGCCCACCAGGCTTTAGAAAAGAGTCATTTGCAGAGGTTTTTAGATACAGTCAAAATTATACCGTCTGATCAGTCCCACAACTGTTGGCTTTATTTACTGTTTTTATGCAGTGCTTGCTAAATTTTAGAATACATGGTCCTTGTACTTAGAAACCTTTTTTGTAATGGGTATTTTCTAGCTCCACCTCACTGTTTTTGTCTCTTATTGTATATAACGATGATTATTTTTGCCAAAATGTAAAACTTTGCATTTGGTTGCATTTAAACGTAATTGCAATTTATTTGACCACTTGGTCTACAGTTAGATGGGTCAGATTTCTTGCCCTTTTTTTTCATAAATGGGGCTTACTTTTGCAATTTTCCATTCGTTAGGGACAGTTTGCTCGCTGAGTGACGTTTTGAAGTTTGCTTAGCTCATGAATCATCCCTCACGTTTCTCCACAAAGGCACAATGTTGTGTATTGTCAGTAATTTCCAGCCACATTCCTTCTGTACTTTTACCTGTTAATGACGTATCCCAGTCTTTTTTGCCAAGTTGATTCTAGATTTAAGCTTAGATTTAGATCTAGATCTAGATCTAGATCTATTCTGTCCCACGGTCTAGAATGAGTAGAATACTAGAATCTAAGCTTACTAAAAAGTATCACTGATCTAACCAAAAGAAGAGAAAGCGAAAGTAGGCCCAAGTCAGTCAGATTCCCGCGGGACTCTTCCACAGGAAGAGGCAGAGGCACCCGTGAACTCGAAGTGCGGGCCGACAGAGAAAATACTTTCCGAGGCTGTATTTTACGAGTTCGCTTTTAGCCGCTTTTGGCGGCGGAAAGTATCAGCTCGACCCCACATAGAGAGCGCTGTTTTACCCGGCGGTTTATAAGCAGGCCGAGCTTCGTTCACGTAGGTTACAGTGTTTTTTTTTTTACAGTCAGATCTATTGAAGGCAGTCTACACAATGGACTCGTCGTCCCACGAGGATTTTTTTTCAAACGGACAGTCTATTACCTAACTAAATTAATAAGGCCGAAACGTAGATTTGGAGTTCACGATATCAACAAAGCGCGGGCATGTGACGGAGAATATCATAATTTGTTCACAAAATTGAAGTGCTACCTCCATAGGTTTTATGCGGGGCTACCACTAACATTGGAAGCCTCGGTTTTATGCCTACATGAGGATGGATTTGGTTATTATTTTCATCATAATCACCATCGTCGTCGCCACCCCCATCATCGTCATGGTCATTATAGTTATAATAATAATAATAATCATCATCATCATCGTCAGCATCATCATTATCATCATCATCATCATCATTATCATTGTCATGTTAGAATGTGACATGTATTTTATTATTTAAATGTTGACTCGTATACCTAAAAAAAAAAAAACGTTCATTTCTTGCCATGTTTATACATGTAAATACTTATGGTAATGTAGGTGAGTCTAGGGGCTCATGAGAAATTAGGCACTTAAAGCTCACGGCTGTGCAACAACTCGTAGTCTAAGGCTAAATCTAGGCCGTGAGCGGATTTGAACACAGTTCGAGAGCTGACAAGGCGAGAGGATGCTCGATCTGGGTCAGTCAATTACCAGCGCTTGTAGCGAAGAGTCTTCTAAGTACGAAGTAGGGAATTTTATTATTCTACTTTATGTAATGGTTAGTCAATCCGTAGTGATTGCTAACACAATATTTATCGTCTGTTTGAATTTTAATTTCCCTAGAAGCAGAGAAGTTACTCGCTTAAATTTTCAGAATCAGCGGCAGGTTTAAATATTGTTTTAATGAAAGTTTGTATCAGTAGTTTATTTAGAGTTTATCAATCTGAGTCTACAGACTGTTCAGTATTTGAATTTGAGCCCCAGATTGCATTAAGAAATATATTTGCATAATGTATTCATACCTCTCGATTGACCTGTTCCTTTATATCAACTTCATGTTGAATTATATATATAATAAAAAAGCAAGATGAACGTTACCACAGTCTTTTGCCTCCTGATCTATATCCTACATCGTGTAAATCATCATCATCATCATTAACATCATATTTATCATTATCATCATCATCATCATCATCATCATCATCATCATCATCACCATCAACTCATTGTCATCATCATCATCATGATTATCTTCATAGTCATAATCATCATTAACATCATATTTATACTTATCATCATCATCATCATCATCATCACCATCAACTCATTGTCATCAGCATCATCATTACCTTCATAATCATAATCATCATTATGAAAGGTGCATTAAAACACCAAGATGATAGTTATTATTAGACTCATCACTATGAGTATGAAGCATGTGAATTGAAATCATAAAGAAAATTAAAATGAACGGAAAAAGCTTACATGCAATAAAATGAGTAACAATATTCCACGATGTGTCAAATACTACATTTCTGTTAGCATGAAGTTTGTCGCGTTTTGTCCCAAATAAGAGTTCTTATGAAAACAGATGAAATCAGCTCGTCAATGTTCATCTTGCGAGAGCAGTCAACTTGCGAAGTCAAAACAGAAACTGGAATAAAGTACCGTCCTATACACGTGTAATACGTGTTCAATTTAGATCGCAATCGGCGGCGAACAGCCTTGGAAAGAATGTAGTTTGACTTACTTGACTTAGGGCCTTTCGCATCTCAGTGCTCCGACTGGGACGCCTCGGCTGCTTCTCGAATCCTCGCTGTACGCTTGGTCCACTCGTCTCTCTGCTGTGCTATAGATCTCAGGTGCTCTAGATTGTGGCTGCTTTTCAGTTGCAAGTTGCTGGTTATGATTCGGGAAAGGTCTCGGTTGAGGACGACAGGGAGTGTTGTTAGTGGACGTCCTTTGAATTTGCTGCCTTCCGTCACGAAATATCCGCTTATTGCTTGATTAGCGGGAATTTGGCTGTCTCGTCTCAATATATGACCGAAAAGGCGCCACCGACTTTCAAGAATAAATATTGAGAGAGGGCGTTCATTGCACTTATTGTACAGAGATGAATTTGTTATTTTCACGGGGTACTTGATGTTGAGTACTTTCTTTAGTTGTTTTCTATGCAACGCATTAAGTCTTTCTTCTTGTGATTGTGTAGGTGCCCATGTTCCGCAGTTATAGGTAAGAACTGACTTCACCAGTGCTTTATAGAGTTTGAGTTTTGTATTTTTTGTGATTTTGTCTCCTTTTAACCAGACGTTTTTCAGTTTTACTAGAGCTGCTGAGGAGAGTTGCCTGCGTCTTTCTATATCCTCTTGGTCTCCAATCAGGGTGCCGACCTTTTTGGTGGTTTGCCAGTTTGTCTCCCCTCTTGAAAGATTTGTAAATTCTGTCTTGTCTACGTTCACTTGCAGATTGTATTTTTCAAAAACTTTACCTACTTCTTCTATGTCTATGTCCTGAAAAACAACGAAGTCGACTGCGTACGCTATCTCTCTTGGCAACACTTTTTCAAATGGAGTCGAAGGTTTGGACAGGACTGTTCTTACTTCTTTAACTGAAAAGAAACCTTTCTTCAGCAACTTCGGCACCCCGCAAGGGGATAGCCTCAGTCCCGTCATGTTCACAATCTACCTGCAACACGCTCTTAAAGAAGTAAGACCAGTCCTGCCCATGTAGTTTGGATTCTGAAAAATGCGACGGCCCCATTTCTTGCTGCCACGTGCGGAAGTACAGCTTTGTCTATGTGCGCCGCAACGGTTTTCATAACAGGTTTTTTTCAAATTTCATTGCCTCGCCCTCGGGCAGCGCGCGAACGGCCTCGGAAATTATTCTCTCTGAGGTCGCCCTTAGGTTAGTAGAAATAAGCTCTGAAAGGAAATCTCTGCACTCTGCAGCACAATTTATTCCTTGTGGCTTTCATAGCATTAGGTCAGATTACTGAGATTGGTTTGAAAAACAACGTTAGAACATGGAAATCGAAATCCTACTATCTGCAAATGACGTCTACGCCATTCATTAACACTCAAGAGTAAAATATCATTATGGACAGTTTTGCACCAAACCTATTCATGTTGCATATCGTTGGAAAGGTCTTAAGAATTCACAATGAAATATGATATTTGCCAAGTAATTTAATTGCATTCACATGAGTAACTAAAAAAAAAAAAAAACCCACCAAAGTCACTGGTACTGCAACTCTTTTAAAACTGTTATCAGAACCTAGTCTAGTTGCATAATCCTTAAACGAGTTAAAAAAAAACAATAGGAAATACAACTTGCAAAGCAGAATGATAATATCATACCGATATGCTATTCGGAATCTTACTATCCGTATATTCACAATATGCCCTTCCTTGAAAAATAAGAGCAAAATACCATCATAAATTTTTTTTTTTGCACCAAACATGTGCAAGTAGCATATCAATGCAAATATCTCAAAAAGTTTTAATGACTAATGATGTTTGAAAGGTTCTTCTGCTCGTAATTTCTTTTTTTTTTTTTTAAAAGGGAAAAACCCACCATTAATCACAGTAATATGATATTTTCCCAGATAATGACATCAGTACCCAGAGCCTTCTATAGTTGCGTATCCTTTATTCAAAAGGCAAAAAATACACAAGCAGAATGATAATAATATAGGGATATGCAATAACCTCCTATGTTAAGTAAATCTGGAACGCAATCATAGAAAAATAGTATACGATCTCAAGCTCTCCCCTCTACAGTCACATCCACAGAAACATTATTTCAGCCTTCTTTCAATATTCCTTCTAATGACATTTCTGGTATATTTGAACAGTCGATGCTCTACAGCCAGTGCACATTGAACAGGCTTTTTCAAAAGTTAAGTCAAATGGCCAGGCTGGTCGATCAAAAAGGAAATTCCTATCTATCAGTAGTTGCTGCTCCAACAGGGTGCAAACTTATTGGAGTATTTGGGACAACATGATAGAACACTTTGCTATGTTCCATGGGCTACAACTTCAGCAAGAGGTGTCTATTCAGGATCCCGAAGAAGTCCATATCTGTCAAATAGTGTACCGGTATAGGGATAAATTCTGATCTTAAATAATTTGAAAAGATCATTGCTGTCCACAGAGATGCCGCTTGCTGCGGTGACATGCGCTACGAAGTGCAATAGCAGGTGGTGATCAACAGGGATTGATTCGCCATGACTTTAAGCTTTTCTTTGTTTTCATAGTTGTGACCTGGCCTTATATTTTAAAGGAATAATCCTACACAGCGGTCCAAACAATTCCTCCTTTTGAGCATTTTTTTGGGTCACAGACTCTTCAAATGTAGCCACTGTTGTAATACTTCGTTATACCAAAGGGCCTATAGCGATCAAGGTGTTAGGTGACCTCAGTGTTTTTGTTGTCGCAGGATTATCATGACTCTGTGCTCTTTGCTATGCTTGCTATGCTCACATGTCAATTGTCATGCTGTGCGTTGGTAAATTTTTTGCACAACGCAGTTAAACAAGGAGGCATTGATAGCAGAGACAGAGAGAGAGGGAAAGACACGGAGAGACAGAGAAGAGAAAAAAAAGGCAGACAGAGACATATGGACAATCAAAGACAGAGATACAGAAAGAGAGAGGGAGAGAGAGAGAGAGAGATACAGAAAGAGAGAGGGAGAGAGAGAGAGAGAGATACAGA